>CAACVS010000440.1:0-13641 GCA_900660405.1 Pseudo-nitzschia multistriata
AGCTGCATCGAACTTKTTGACAACTGCCTTGTCGTCCWAGGGCCGCACGACGCTAGATCTGGAGAGGAAACTCGCGCAAGCCAACCCGAATACTCTTGAAGTTTTGATGAGAGAGTTGCTGACAACGAGCACAAACATTGCCAGAGAAATCACCGGCCAAGTCATTTTAGACTCCAATGAGCTCGACACATTGCCGAGCGACTTGCTCTCGCGTTGCTTGCCAAACGTGGAAACAATCTCACTGGTCRGAAACAAGTTTACTGAATTGCCTCCATCGTTGCAAACCTCCTGCAGCAGAACGGTGAAGGAATTGCGCCTCGGAAAGAATCTGTTAACAAGCGAAGCATTGACAGAGGCGGGATGGTTTCGAGCGAAAGCATCGGTTGCTWTGTCTGGATCWTGGTCGCTGAATTCTCTTACGCATCTTGACCTGTCTTCTAATCGACTTACTTCCTTTCCCATCAATACAACTTCCGAAGTTCTTTGTTTCCCGGCACTCAAGGTCTTGAATCTGTTCAACAACCGCATTCACAATGTTGGAGACTGGAAAAGATTGCCGGCCTCGTTGACCACACTTGAGCTCTCCGAAAACCACATCGAAGACATYGAGCCGCTCGCCATCCTTTTGGCAGCTCATTGCAGGGGATTCCAGCGTCTGTCGCTTGAACACAACCGTGTAAAGCGCATCCCCCCAATCCTGGGGCTTCTGGCGAGCTATTCGCCTTCTATGCTTTCCCTAAACCTAAAGGGGAATCCTCAGCGCGCCGTCCGGCTCGACGTTCTCGATCGTCCCTGTTCAGACATCTTGGAGTACCTGGCGAATCGAATGACGGTCGACCAACGCAATGCTGCCATCGACCTGATTCAGGAGCGGCAGCGTCTAGAGAAATTGGTTCCGGGAACAAAACCAATGGAAGAACATGCCGCCGTTGTCAAGGATACTGACATTGATGATATACCTTCCGCTATGCCCAGTCGTTCGGTCGGAGAGGAACCTCCAGCCTCTGTGGCTTGCGTCCAGCAGGAAGATAAGCTACCGGAACGAACCACGAAACTCAACCACAAGAGTGCTGGCGTTGGCAGGGCAGAATCAGAATCAGAAGAGAAGAAGGAGGAGAACGACACCAACGTCCTGAAGGAACTCCAAGAATCCGTGGAGAAATACAAGGCCCAGCTCGAAAACTTGTCCCTGACCCAAGCCAAGAAGTATGCCCTGAAGAAGTCGCTGGCCATGGAACGATCCAAGCTGATTCGGGAGGAGCGCAGATTGGGCCTACGGAAGTAGTATGCCTCGAAAAGGGAACTCTGTATACAGCTAATTTGGACGGATGAATTGCTTTGATCAGCACGAATTCAAACTAGCATTTTGTAAATGTCCAATAAGTCGTTGTTTCTTATGTTGGACAAAGTTATTTGCGACTCCAATCGTCTCTTGTACCATGGTTGTGAAAAATCATACTACTATATTATTCTGCTATACATGCAAACACAACTTGAAACGTAGCTTCTTCCTTCTTCATTCTAAAATCGATCCCTCGTCGTGCATTTTCTTTGCTGTGAACCATCGTCAATCAATGGAACCATGGGGTAGGCAGGCATCAGCATTCCATCACTGGATTCCAACTCGGGTTGTTGTTCTTTGTTTACCTGCGCTATGATTTTAATTTCTTGTTTTTGGGGGGTGGTTTGATCTATAAGAGAATGTTCATCTTGTCGTAGACCTCCTTAAAGGCCCCGCCGTCCGCCTTGTACTTGGCCCGCAGCTTCTTGTATCCGGTGTGGTCGAACATCCCCTCGAATTCCTCCCGGGTAAAAAAGACGTCGGCGTACARCATCTGAAAGCCGTTCATGTCCACCAGCTTTTTCAGGACGGCGCGCATCGATCGCTTCATGTCAAAGTCCTCCTCGCGCTTCTCGTGCACGCAGCGGGGCAGGCCGTAGACGCCGATGTCGATGTACATCTCGTGGCCGTTGGATGGTTTGGGGACCGCCGGGTCCTTCAGCAGGGACCCGGGCATCGGCGCGTGGTCGTGCAGGCACAGCCAGAGGGGGTAGATCCTGTCGAAATCCTCGTCGCAAATGGCMAGAAAGTCGAACATCTTGCGGGTCGGGACCAGGAAATCCTGGGCCACGTGGGTCCGTTCGGTGAGCTTCCGGGTCAGCTCCGTYTGCGAGATCTTAAGGAAGGATACCTTTGGAGGCATGAGCCACCCAAGCAGCCAACGAAACACGGGGTRGTTTCCGATGGGGATCATGAGCTCCATCTCCCAAAACAGCGACTGTGTGTGGCGGTGGTAATAATCCAGGAGTGGTATGTACTCAACTGTTTCCTCGCCTTCGTTCAGGATCTTTTCCACGTGCTTGTAGAACCAGGGCTTCCACCACAGGCTGATCCGATTGGCGGACCCCCGCGGAACGTCCTTTGCGTCGACAAAGTCGCCCGCCATGACCACGGCAGACTCGAGCGAATAGGCCAGGCCCTCGACAAACATTGGGACGGGGGTGTTTTTCCTTCCGTTCTCGACCTCCTTGTTGTATTCCCCCGAGAGTTCCCGCATGTGTTCGACGTACCCCTYCCGCGTGCGGTGGGGGGTGTAGGTCAGCCTAACGTACTGCTTGCATGGGATCAGCCGGAGCTTGGCGCTGAGCAAGAGGGCGAGGGTTCCGTAGGACCACGGAATGGCGTGGAAGAGGTCGCTGTACTCGTTGTCGGCAGTGGCAACCACGACGGATCCGTCCCCCAGCATGAGCTCCAGTTCCGTGATAATCTCGTGGAACAAGCCGTACTTGTGCGAGGACGACTCGATGCCGGTTCCGTTGATGAGTCCTCCGACCGTTAGATCGTCCATTTCCGGAACCACGGGCAGGGTGAGACCCTTTGGATTCAGGGCGTGCGTCAGCTGCCCGATGGACACAAAGGGCTCGACGTGCACGATCATGGACCCTTCGTCCACTTCTAGGATATCGTAGAGCGGCATTTCGATCGCGTTCCACTTGCTCTTGTAATTTCGGTACGAGAGGGAAACGGATTGCCAGCCGGGTCGGGCCGTGCAGATGGGAGCGTTTTTGTTGGGCCGGTTTCGGACCTTTTTCTGGATGGTGGCCACCCGATCGTTGTGCAGGTGGGGTGCSGAGTGAAAGGTGTGGATGTATTTCGAGCGGGCGTTCATGGCAAAGTTCCACAGAAGGGAAAGGGGCAGCCCAAAGACGGTGACCACGGTGGATCGGTGGTACGTCAGGAAGTACAGGGGCAGGTCTTCGCAGACCGATTTGCAGATTCGCTTCCGGTTCTTGGCCACCATCCCCGCGGAAACCAAGGCGCCAGCGGCCACGGCCACCGTCCCRGTCGGGGTGGAGGTCGCAGCCTCGAGCGCGATGGAGCACCTGTCTGTTGCTCTMTGGAGTGCGTTCCCCATAGCTAGCTAGCTTTTTATCCGTTGGGCGCTTACCCGCTCTCTCTCCTTCTTGTACTCTCGGGTCTGAATTTCCCGTCCACGAAAATACCTGCGATRGCGTTRTTCTCGGTACTCTGGTSTGTTGAACAGTCCCGGTGGAGGTATGGTACCGTACCAATAAGTGACACAAGTTGACCGTAATACGAGTACCTACAGTACAGTACCCTGCTAMAGCACGAATACGTTGGAAGAGAAACGAGAAACGAAACAAGAAGTCGCATCGAGGATTCAGGTCGTCATTCTCTCGTTGAATTTTGATTTGAGAATTGAATAACACTCGTGATCGCGCACCCTTTTCTTCGTTCCATTTTGAGTCACTCTTATCTTACTGTACCCAAATGAACGTAGAATTGGGGTACAGTACTTCCCAGAAGAAAACGAACTCCGAAATCAAAAAAAATGACAAGTTCCATTCTTTTCAAACTGGGCACTGCGAGCACAAATACTACCTACTACGATGACAGCAACGTATCCATCGGAATACAAAGCGTCCAAGGGGGCCCTTGCTTTCCACGTGACAAGGATTGTTCGCGCGCACTGTAGGATTTTTCACATCTTCAACTACTCGTACGTACCCGTAAATTGTGTCCAAACATACGAGAACACCACGGTATGTTTATCCACTTCGAAAAAAGTAAGAGAAGGTATCGGTTTTTAAAAACTAGCGAAGCTTGAAGAATCTACCGGATGTTGTGAATTGTGAAGGGAGTTTTCGAAATTTCAACAAAATAGTACTTCTACTTCTACTCATTCCTAATTCCTCGAGGCTCAGTTTGAAGAATGAATCTTAATTTTTAGTGTTCCCATCTGAGTTTTCGACTCTCTTTTTCCCTRAAGATTTTGGAACTTAGGTCGTAACCATTCCAATCGCTACTTCCACCAACCAACGGTAAAWTAAATGAATTCCGAAACAACCAGGATTGGTAGCGGCGACAAAAATCGCAATACGTGTTATTCTTGTCATCGTTGAACGCAGTTTGTGTTCGATTTTGGCACGGAGTAATTTTCTTTTGYTTCTGTCATCTTTGGTCTATCTTTTTTAGTGTCTTCTATTTAGCTAGTTGGTTGATTGTTTGCGACAAAAACCATATCGGACTTTCGCGTGTCGGTAGCATTTACCAATACAGCATGCACCGTCCCCGGCGGTCTTGGATCGGCCCTCAGATTTGGCCGTAGCGCTGCCCTCCCCTCGTAACACCCCTACGGGATGGTTCGCCGATGGGCGGAGGAGTGCCATTGATCGAGAGCAGCTGCGAGAGGACATCGACGCAGTTCCTCGTACCGGGACCGTTTAGCAAATTGTTCATGCGTTCGATGCCGGCAGAAAAGTCCATTATGTTCTGGCTGACACGCTGGGTCTCRTTCTCGAGTTGCTGAATGGCTCGGTTCGTGTTGACTTCGGAGAGGGACACAGCGCCCGACGGAGTGCTGCCTTCCTCCCCGTCGGCGGTTCCGCCACTCGTTGGATTCCTACCGATGGACCCATCGTCCGTGCTTTGGACGTCGCTGAACCCACCCGGTGCGCTGTTCGACATGGGTGGCGGCAAAGGGCGTCCGATACGGACCGACAACTTTTGCAGGGCTCCCTCGAATTCGTCTAGGGCTTCCCGGATCGTTTGCTGCTGCGACAGCGCCTTCGGAGTGAGGGTCAATTTRATGGACTCTTGCAACCGGCTGTTAACGGCTCGTTCTGCCTCCAGTTGCCCCAGGACCGACATCAGCTCGTTTCGTGCGTGGATGCGCTTGTTTTTGTGGTCTTCGGATTGTTGCGCGGAACGAGACAACCGGGCTTCCAATGAGTCCCCTACCTTGTGCATCTTTTCCGAGTCTTTCTTCATTTTCATTGCATCGCGTTGCAGCTCGCGGTTTCGGGTCTGCGATTGCACCCACTGCGCATGGAGTTGTTTGTATCGCTGGTTGAGTTCCTTGAGAGAGTGCGTGTTTTGGTCCATTTCCGTTTGCAGCGACAAATAGTCTGTTTTTGCCAGGCGCACCTCTTCCGTCTTGGCCTCGACAAAAGCTTTCATCTTCCGCTTTCGTTCGTCGTTGAGTTTCTTTTCGTCTTTCAGGTTGTTTTCGAGCTGCTCCGTGCGCTTCTCGGCATATTGCTTCCATTCTTCCAGTTCCTCTTGCAGCTGTGTGCGCTCCGCCGACAATGATTCGACCTGGGTTTTGTAGTCTTTCACGGAAGATTCCAATTGGTCTACTTGTTCTTCGTAGTGTTCGGCAGCGTTTGCTTTCACGGCTTCCTTCTTTTTCGCCGCATTCAGGCGCGTCGTCAGAGCCATTTCCTTCCGAGCCTGTTCGTCACGCTCCTCGCGAATGTCTATCAGCTCCTTCTCAAATGCGTCCTTTTCTTGGGTCAGGGWTTCGAGTTTATTDGTCAGATCGTCCAGGTTGGCTTTTGATTCGATCTTGAAGAGCTTGTATTCCTCTCCGATCCTCTGGGATTGCGCCATGGCAACACGTGCTTTCTCCTCGGCCTCGGCCCGGCGGTTCATTTCTTTTTGTAGGCTGGCCTGGAGCTCCACCATCACCGCATCCCCCGGTCGCTCTTCCTCGACATTCTCGTGGTGTTGGAGCTGCATGATCAGGGTGTGCGCGGCATGCAGYTCTTTCTGGAGCACCTCGATCTGATCGGACGGGGGTGTAGATTGTGAGGGTATGGATCCAGCGGGATGAGTTTCCGTCGCGCCGTTCTTTCCATKTGTTTCTTTCTGGATTTCTATCTCGGACGAAGATGGATTGCCATCGTCTTTAGAAGAAGATTGGTCGCTTACAGGAGGACTTTTCATAGGTTCATTTKRGRTGGGGGATGATAATGTGTCGTYGTCTSCTGATCCCTCGCTGCTCATAAAAGATTTTTCGGTCTTCAGTGCATCATCCGTATCGACTGCACTGGATGATGATTGGGCTAAACATTCTTCCTCCACGAATGGTGATGGAAYGGATTGTGTAGAATCAGTAAGTACAACCTCGTTCGAATCTGATGTATCTTTGGCATCTTCGTTTGGCTCATGCGGCGTATTCAAAGGCGATGGGTGCTCCTCTTGCGATGGCAGCGATGCTTGCCCAGTTTTTGACAGYTCTGGAGCAGCAAATGCAGTCGTGTTCGATGATGCAATCGCTTTTTGCGCATCGGCGTTGCTTGCACCGAGAACTCCAGCCTGCCGAGCGGATGGCGTCGGCACGGAACCTTCCGAATCGCCCCGCAAAATGCCTGTCTGGGAGATTGTCGAGGAGAGATTGGCGGTGGACTCGGCAGGAAGCTCGGCCACGACGGGGGCGGGAGGAGTCTTGGCGTCGGTTTGCGGCTGGGGTTTAGGRACAGCAGAAGGGGGAGCGCTTCTGGGAGGATGGGCCGCATCCTTCGACGGAACAGCGTTGCGGTTCGGCCTGCCGGGATTGGTGTTGCCCTCGGCCCAATCCGCCACGTTCGCGAGGCGTTTCGACAGCTGCACCCCCGCGAGCTGCTGGGAGACCTTCGGGGCGAGCTCCGCTTTTCCCTTGGCGAGTTCTGCTTTTGCCTTGGCCCCGACTTTCCCCGCCATGCTCTTGAAGCTCGCGAATCGATTCGCGGCTCCCGCCTTTTTCTGCGGCAGCTGGATGCTCCCGGCCATGTTCTTCAGGCTCGCGAACCGGTTGGCTATCTTCGGGCTGTTCATGGGATTGCCGGTCTCACCACCGGCGCGGCTGGCAGCGCTTGCCAACGGTGCTGGTGGCGTAGGCCCGGGYTTGGTTCCCGCTGCAGTCTGCCCCTTGCCATCTCCGAGGGTCCCAGGGCTGGATGCGGCRGCGGGTGGCGGCTGGGTCTTTGCTTCTGTTGGTTTCGCATCGCCCGTCGGGGCTATTACAGACTCCGCGGCTTCCTCGYTGGTTCCTACTGGCRAGGCCACGRRGTTCTGATCCTCGTTTGCCGCTRGTCCCTCGCTAGCGGCTTGCTGGTCCATCTCGAGTGATATGTCCTCCATCCYGCTCCCATCGGTCGATTCGGATGCCRCGTCGTCCGCGGGGGGCGTGGTCTCGTCGGTGCTTTCAAGCGGCGAGGCCACGGGATGTTTCTCGTCGTTTGAAACCGGTTCCTCGCCTTGTTGATTGCTGCTAGCGGCTTGTTGGYCCGTCTCGATTGGAACATCCCCCGACTCGCTAGGACTGATGTTTTCGGGCGAAGCGTCGATGGTTGGAGCTGCCAACGAGTCCGTGGTTTCCACGGTGGTTTCTGGCGAATGTGCTGCCTYCTCGGCGGCACCGCTGGGCGTGGTTTCCACGGTGTTCTCTGGTGAARGAGCCGTCTCCTCGGCGGCACCGCTGGGCGTAGCGTCGGTGGTGGGGGCCGCCAACGAGTCCGTGGTTTCCACGGTGTTCTYTGGTGGATGTGCTGCCTCCTCGGMGGCACCGCYGGRCGCGGTTTCTGCGGAGATCCCTGGTGAAAGTGATGTCTCSTCGGCGACACCGCTGGGCGTGGYGGCGGTGGTAGGGGCCGTTGACGAGTCGGTGTTTTCCACCGTGGTTTCTGGCAAAAGCGCAGTCTCCTCGGCGGCACCGCTGGGCTTTTCTCYTTCGTTTTCCGGCTCCCCCCCGCCAGGGGAAGGGGCCGCGGGTTCTKCCGCGGYAGCGCTAGTGCCRCTGTTGCTGCCTTGTTCGGGAACACTCAGAGACGCCGGCGGCAACTCCTGTTCTTTYTTCTCTTCCTCCCCGGGCGTGGCGCCGTCCCCTTCTGCAASGGGCGCGGCGGGCACGTCTTCTTGACACGACGGTGGCGCCTCCGGGGTGGYACYGCTTCCATCGATCGGGAGMAACGGCGTCGGTGGTGTTCCGCCCGGAGCCGTTTCGTCGCTGGYCGGCGGGGGCTTTGTTTCTGTTGCTGCGGAATCGGTGGCCGGCAGGGGCGGGGAYTCCTCCCCCGAACCCCCTGGGTCTTCGTCTGCAACCGCGCCCGTAGAACCAGCGGAGAMCGGGTCCGGAATCGCCAGTGGTGGCRCTTGCGATTGCGGCCGTGCCGGAGGYGGTCCCCCGAACAGGTCCGCCATCGGGTCGCCAGCAGCCGCCGCCGCCACCGGGGCAAAGCTGTCCCGCCCGGAAGCAGCGGTTGCGGCGGGGACCTGCGCACCAAACGGATCCATCGCTGCTGGTGGCGCTGGCACCGTGCCGCCAAAGAGGTCGACCAGCGGGCCCTCCGCAGCGGCGTTCGCCGGGGGCGCCGCCGTYGTCGTCGTCGTTSCCGTCGTCGGTGCTCCGAACCCCAGCAGGTCGTCCAGGGGAGCCGCCTGCACCGGCACGGGGACCGGCAACGATTGGAAGAGATCCACACCGCTTCCGCCACCGYTCCCCCGTGGYGCGGGTGGCGGAGCCGCAAMGTCGAGCAASGACGGCTCCGCGCCGGTGCCGGCGTGATTGGTAYGGTTGGCGGCGGTGTTGTCGGAGGGAGGGAGTCCGACGCCCAGCAAATCGCCGTCCATGCTGTTCTGTGAGATTTATTTTATTCTGCGGTGTGTGAGTGTGTTGCTGGTGCTATTGCGGGTGTGGTTGTCGGTATCGTTTGTCTTGCTCCGGAATAGATTTCCACACCACGGTTTGGTTATCGTGTTGTTTGTGATGTTGATGATACAAGTACTTAGTACTAACACTCGAGTAGTCCTTGTGTTTCTTGGTTTCTCAAAGTCATAATTTTCACGAACACGGATCAGATGGTAGAATACCGTAGTTGTCTGGTACAACTACTCGTACATCGTATTCGTCGTATTTCAAATTATTGGCTTCTCATACCAGYACGTACGAGTTACGGGTKCCAGAAGTAGTAGTACAATTGGTATGTTACTCGCACAGAGCAGGCATGTTAAGCTCATATGCTCTAACAAACTGAACCGTGGATTCCTTCTTTGAAATCTTTGGCATCAAATCAACGACGGTAAAAACTGTATTTATCCTGCCGTACGGTACGGTATGAACTCGTAGTATTCGATGGTTCAGTTTGTAGCCCAAAATACAACACATACTGTAGGTACGTTCCTAATATACACTACATACTGTAATATCTGTGCTATTCAKAGTTACTGAAACAAATTCTTCGTACCGTAAAGTACTGTAAATACTTTACGCGCATTTGCGCGACCTGGGCGACAGCCAAACATCCATCAGCGACCCATCGTGCGTTAGACTTAACGGTGCCCTGGCTGGGGTAGGTAACATTTGCTTTTAGGGATCAGAGATGAATCACACGGCTCTCGGTAACTCGTACCACCATGCGACACCAGACTTCCCAATTCTAGAAATCAATCCGGTACCGTACTACGGTACTGTATCATCGATAATGCGCATAGTCGTGCCAGTAGATAAATTACTGTAGTTACTGGAACAGCATAAACGCGGCGAAGAAGAGATTAACGCAGAGCGACTAGACTCGATCGAAACTGTTCTAGGACACACAAACACACACACACACATACACAACCCCATTGTAAGCACAGTATTACCGTGAATGTTGCTCGTGACACGATCATAATTATAACTCTGAACCGTACCGTACAGGTGAAAAGAAAAAAAAGTACTGCATCAGTGGATCCTTACCGTGATTCTCTATTGTCAACAGGAACGAAGCAATCTAGCTAGGAGGAACGACGCAACACATCCGATCGGGCAACCGGGCGCGCAAAAATACGAAAGCACCCATCGAGTCGAATCTAGACAACGACGAACACACAACACACAACACAACACGCGAACAATACTAGACCAGAGCACCACACCACAACATGTTCAATCCGGAGGCACTGGGCGAAAGGAACATTGCCGAGCAGCGGCGCAAGGACGCCTTTCGAAACATCGAGAAGTGGTCCTTGGAATTGATACCCGAGTMCATGCGGGAGGCCGCACAGGTCTCGGGGCAGGAAATCGTCTGCGGGGATCCGGATTGCTCCCCCGTCGATACGCTCGTGACGATCAATTTTGAAAGGTGAGAACAAACGACCAAAACCCAACGCCGAATCGAGCGGAGTRCGAACCAGTTCGGTCCAGGAACGAAACGTTACGGGACGKGRCGTGGCGTGGCGTAATGGCAATCGATGCGATGTGCGCCTCCGAGCGGAATTTTCGTTGTTGTCTCACGCCTCTGTGCTGCTGTTTTCTGTGGATTCTCGTCCGTGTGCGCTTTTGTAAAACAAACGCTTTCAAATACCTCCGAAAACGTTTGTTTCTTTTGTCGTGTATGTTCGCTGTGTGTGTCTGCGGGTTTGTGCACCGATCGCCTCGATTGCAAAACCCCCAACCGCAGTGGGAAGGACGGTATGTTCGGCCTCCCGATGGAGGCCTACGAGGTGACGAAGGAAGAACTCCAGAGCAAGTTCCCCACCACCGACGTCCTGGGGAAGTGGCACGCCGGCGAGGACGCCGAGTGGCCGCCGTACGAGGAACCGGAGTTCCCCCAGCTGCGGTTCGACGTCGGGGAGAAGGTCCTGTGCCGGATCGGCCCCGACGCCGAGAAGGACTGGGCGCCCGGCACGGTCACGATGCTGTGGTACTCGGAGCAGACCTGGCCACCGGGATCCTTCGCCCCCTACAAGGTCAAGCTGGACGACGGCCGGTCTATATTTGCACCGGGCGACTTGGACCAGGTGATTAGGAGGGCGTCGTAGCATCGGRTGCGTAGGAGGCAAAACGGAATGGAACGAAACACAACCAATGGGCTTGTGTGCTGGAATAYGAGCGAATCAACTGGAATCGGATTCATTTAGAAAAATTGCAACGATGCTCTAAAAGCAAGGCACATCGCACAAAACAAAGGATTGGCKAAAACAATAACACGCGGATGCATAATAATAATGATAGATATAGTGTTGCAATAGCCATAAGGCGTGAAATTATCAGAAGACCAAGGAGAAATTAGGACAAAAAAATCAATCTTGTCATCACTCAGTTTCTCGTTGGGGAAYGCTGCGGAGGTAACAATCGACCAGTTTCTAGGTTTTCCGRGGACCGCGAGCTAGATTGATCGAATATCCTGTTGCCGGCGACGTTGACGTGACACGGGAAGCGCCAACGTTYCGACAAGGTGCTTTTCTCGAGTTGTGAGAGGGAGATCAGAACCTCCACTGCATGGAGGGAAACAAAACGGTCTCTTTCTCCGCACGAATCTCCTTCAAACAGTACCCTACACTTTGTCGATATTTTGATTCGAACGAATATATGTGTGTACGTACTCGTTGCTCTAAGTAAATAGTTCGTTCCTTCGACATTCTCTGTMCTAAAGGATACCACTACGAAAATATTCGCGATAAGCATGCATCGAATCATACAATATTGGCATTATTGTTGCTATTGTGCTACGATGGCTCTTAGACCAAATCGGATTCCCAGTCTTCTCGGAGCACTGGCATGTAAAAGGAGGGGCCACGGCACCAGTCGAGTTCCTCGATSTCGGCGCAGAATTTTTTCACGCTCGAGATSGGGACCTTCTCGGTGATGATGGCAAAGGCGGCGTCGTCGCGGCTGGTGATGGGGTTTTGCAGGATGGAATGGATGGAGACCCCGTACTTCTCGCAGACCTCTCCCACCTGTCTCGTGATTCCGAGGGCGTCTCTGTATTTCAGGCGGATGAAAAAGTTGGATTCGTAGTTGTTGACAAACTGAACGTTGTCCGCGGTGGGGTTGAAGGGGAGGGGCGTCTTGTCGCCCTTCGCGAGCGCGACGATGTCGTTGATGCACGAGTTGGCGGTGGGGAAACGGCCCGCACCCTGTCCGATCAATGTTGTCGTTTGCAGATTTTTCGAGATGATTTCGACCGCGTTGGTGGCTCCGCTGACGGAAAACAAGGAATCGCTCTGGGTAATGTACGCGGGGGAGACAAAGGCAGCGACCTTTCCGTCGGACACGGACTTGGCAACTCCGACCAGTTTGATGGTTCCTCCCATCATCTTGGCGTACTGGAAGTCGAGCTTGGTGAGTTCCGTGATTCCACGGCAGCTGATGTCGTCCTCGTCCACATCGATACCGTAGGCCAATCGCATAAGGATCTTGAGTTTGGATCGGGCGTCGAAACCACCGACATCGAGGGTGGGGTCGGCTTCGGCGTATCCCAAATCAGAAGCCTCCGACAGGGCTTCATCATAGGATTGTCCGTGGACATCCATGGCGGTAAGCATGAAATTAGTGCACCCATTGATGATTCCGCTGAGCATCTCGATCTCGTCTCCGACAACATCGGATTGGAGGGATCGGATGATTGGAATACCACCGCAGACGGCAGCTTCGTAACGGAATTCAACGGCGTCGCCCTCTCGGCCTTCGTTGACCTTGCTGATCAAGCCTTCGATGTCGGYCAATTTKTCGGCAATCAAGGCCTTGTTGGCGGTCACAACGTGCTGACCGTTTTCGAGAGCCTTGCAGACAACGTCGTTGGCAAGGGTGGTGCCTCCCATGACTTCGACAATGATATCGAGAGAGTCGTCGCCCAAAATGTCATCAAAGTTGGTTGTGATTTTGCATCCCTCGGGAACGGTAAAGTCACGGGKTTTTTCGAGATCACGGACGCAGATSGACTTCACGTTGAGGTTCTTTCCGGTCATCTTTTGGAAGTGTTCTCGTTTGGATTCGATGATTTCGACGATTCCTCCGCCGACAGTACCTCCTCCAAAAATACCGATTTTGACTTCTTCCATGTTCAGTGCACCCATGGAAGCCGATCGCTGTTGATTCGTTCGATRGCATTGTGTTTCAGGTTTTGGATTTTCGATACATGAGAATGGGTGTCAGAGAAACAAGGACACCAAAAAAATAGCATCCGRCAAGCCAAAATAAACAAATCACCACATACCTGGACCGGCAGTGAGGGTTGAACAAAGGCCAGCGATGGAGCAGCCATCGCCAGCAAGGAGAGCSTGGAACGAAGAAACTTCATTTTGCTATAATATCAAGCTGTTGTTGTGTTTTTGTGTTGGGTCTTGTTTGTCCTATCAATGAAAGTAAAGTTTTGCAGTTATACCTGTAAAAGTGGTAGGAATGCTAATCGGCCAAATCATTCAACGGAGACGACGACGGACGATCAATAAGAATCCAAAATACCGGTCGTTTTGGTTGGTGCGGTTGATATCCGATGAGCACGAAACGTCAATCATTTTGTGAAGTTKTTAGTTCTCTCGGCTTCTTCAAAAATCGATCCATCACAGACGCACGCAATGAWTSATKCRYGCKC
>CAACVS010000440.1:39794-65644 GCA_900660405.1 Pseudo-nitzschia multistriata
TTATTGACATCACACATACGATCTGTCCACGATTAAGAAATTGTGTGGTCTAAATCGATTTTGCAGATTCTCTCAGATTCTCCAGAGACATCAAAAATGACCTAGCGCGTTTTCCCATATGTCCTGGCGAGAAAGGCCTTCTCGTTCGGTACCGGTACTACGGGATTTAATGGTTTGGATTGGTTTGTAAGAACGCAAACACTTCTAATAGGAACCAATGGTGCCACTTGGGTTCGCACGCTCGCATTGCTTCAGATTGGATTTGGAACGTCAAAATGTAGTTTTCACGGAAAAAACAAGCGATAGCGGTAACAAAGAAGGAAAATGAATCTTCCACAAAAAAATAGATTCTTGAATTCCCAAATCCATTGCCAAACTGGCATTTAATTCAACCAATTAAAGTCCCACATTATTTCCATTCGCCATCCAAATAAGCAATGATTGCCCCCACTTCCTTGCCATCCTATTCGCGCCGCCAATACGTTCTTTGCGCTTTTCTATTGGGTGCTCTTGTATCTCCATCAGACGCGTTCACCCCAGATGCGCTCCGTTTTCGGGGAAAAACCGCCCTGGTCTCCAATGGGAAATCCCAACAATCCTCTTCTGCCCTTGGTGTTGCCTCATTGAAAAAGACCGTTATTGACATCCAAAAGAACACAGGCGACAGCATCCAAATTAGCAATGACGACGAGCTTATGGCCGACCAGGCCRTCGCCGTGGACCAAGKCCTAAACAACATGATGGGAATGAACGGAATGGAACAATCTCCAAACCAACCCAACGAACGATACAGGGCCATTAGTCTACAGGCCGTTGACAAGATTGCCGACAAACACCCCGAAATCATTCCTCTTCTCGACGATATCAAGCTCTCGGGACTCATCTTTCCCTTCAAGGCCTCTCCCTATTTCGTCGACGAACTCATCGACTGGTCGGTCGGATCCGAGAAAGTCCGCAACGATCCATTTTACCGCTTAGTCTTTCCCACCCTCGATATGCTCAGCGATGAGCACCGCGAGAAACTCGTGGCAGCCAAGGCCGCGGAAGATCCGGTCAACTTGATGAAGGTCGTAGGAGAAATCCGCAGTGAACTGAACCCGCATCCGGCAGGCCAAAAGACCCTCAATGCGCCAAAGACCAAGGAGGGTACCGACGAAGAAATTGCGAAGGCCGAAAAACTCGCCAAGCAATTGACTGGTGTCCAGCACAAGTACAGCGAGACCACCCTGGTCTTTCCCGCTGCTGCACAGACCTGCCATGCGTACTGCACCTACTGCTTCCGATGGGCTCAGTTCATCGGGGACGACGAGCTCCGATTTGCTCAAAAAGAGGCCAATTCTCTCTTTGATTACTTGGCGGACCACGAGGAGGTTTCTGACATTCTCATGACGGGAGGAGATCCCATGATCATGCAGACCCGATCTCTCAAGCAGTATCTCGAGCCTCTCTGTGATCCTGACTTTTTGCCACACATCAAGAACATTCGCATTGGTACCAGAAGTCTCTCTTTCTGGCCGCAGCGCTTTACAACCGACAAGGATGCCGACGAGCTTATTGAAATGATGCGCCGAGTCCGAGAGGAGGGCGGTCGTCACTTGGCCATCATGGCCCACCTGGGACACCCGAGAGAACTATCCACCAAAAAGGTCAAGGATGCCGTCGAGCGAATCCAGAAAGAAGCATTTGCTACCATTCGATCTCAGTCGCCCGTTATGCGGKGCATCAACGATGATGCCGATGTCTGGGCCGAGAAGTGGCGAAAGGAGGTTCAGATGGGAATCATTCCCTACTACATGTTCATGGCCCGCGATACTGGTGCGCAGGCCTTTTTTGATGTTCCAATGGAAAAAGCCCAGCGCATTTACAGCGATGCACTCCGCAATTGCTCTGGACTGATCCGAACCGTTCGGGGACCCTCCATGTCTTGCACACCTGGTATGTATGCTGTGGTTTGTTTACATACTAGACAAGAAAGTTTGTCGAACAGATCACTTTTTCGTGGCTTCGCTCATATTATTKTGTTCGGTGCTCTGTGCGTTTCGCGTCATTTTCTTGCAGGCAAGGTCGAGGTGACTGGTGTCGAAGAAATTTTGGGCCACAAAGCCTTCGTCTTGCGTTTCCTCCAGTGCCGTGACGAAGACTGGATCGGTCGTCCCTTCTTCGCCAAGTATGACCCCAAGGCTGTTTGGTTCGACGACCTCGAACCCTTGCCGGGGATGGAACTCCCTTGGGACGAGAATGGAATCCCCAAGCCGGTCATTCCAGCTCTCAACTAGCAGGCTTGCACCGATGTAGCTATATGTGTTTCCGAGCGACGCCAAGCACAAATGAACAGAAGTTAGAACTTACCTGCATCCAAGAAGAGTCTCTGGGTCAACAGGTTCGTTTTTTGACAGATTTACGCCTTGCTTGTCTGTACTACACTCTCCTTCTTGTTGTTCTTTCTGTACTTGCCATCTCTACGGCTTGTTTCCTCTCTATTGCGTCTTTATTCCACACAACATGGGAACATTGTATCTTTCCAAAGATTTGTGCTATATCTTCACTTCAGTTTGACTTGACAAAACCCTCTGCTTTTACTTAAAATGACGAAAACATAATTGTTTATACCYATCATTATTATTGCAATTCTCTCGATTTTTAACTTTGGATGCCATAGGATGGACAGCGCGTGGCGCGCGATCAATTCGTATCAAATGACTTRTTTCTCTGGCACTTTCAATTGATCTTGCCAGTCATTCATTTTMTTTGTCATTACTGTCGGGGAGATCATAATAGTCAACGTGGGCTCCGCTCTCCCAATCGAAATATTCCCCTTCCTCGAGAAGCCGGATTARCTTCAGCGCGCTGTCTCTGGGATCTAACAAGGGTTTCTCGAAATCGGCTTGTAGTTCCGAATCCAAGGCATCGGATCCTCGGATTTCCTTGGTCATTTTCGTTTCGAGAGGCCCCGGTGCATAGTTCAGAATCTTGAGAGTAGAAGAAGCAAACTGTGATGGTGCGCTGTTGACTGTGGCTTTTGTGTTTGCTGGGACTGATCCCTGCCGCTCGTTGTGGTCGTTCCATTCTTCCTTTGCCAGCAGCGTGTGGTAGCGCTCTCGTGCTGCTTTTCCCGCGCTATAAATACCCATCCCCAAAAACTCGTCCGAAACAGCCACAAGCGAGGAAAGATTGACAACTGTGGCGGCAGTCATTCGATTTCGCTCTGATTCTTGATGTTCTTTCAAGTGCCGGGCGAACCGTACCGACAACCACAAGGAACTCGTCACGTTGAAATCGATTGTCCTACGCATGTCTTCAAGCGATGGACTACTAATACAAGGTCCGAGGTGCCCAAGACTTCCTGCATTGTTGATAAAGACAACTTTGTGCTGTTGCTGCTCTCCGTGCCTATCACGATTTTCATGATTTTCTGTACACKGTGCATTGTCGAGGGAGCACAGTCGGTCAACATCATCCAAGAGAATGTCTATATTGGCATTCAAACGATCCAAATCTGATAAATCCATTGGTCGACAAATGATATCATGCTCGTTTCTTCCCGCGGAAGCAGCGTTATGTATCCACCGTTGCCGGCTCGAAAGAACTTCCTGTTTGGTCTCTTCGAGACCCTTTGARGACCTTGCTACCAAAACGAATCTTACTGTTGGCATCGAAGGGCAGCAGAGACCATTCCTTTGTCCATTGCTATTGCAATCGGGATTATCGGACTCATCAACACTGCGGGGCTTGCTTACGGCTCTTGAGTAATAGTTACTTGCAACTGTGGCAATCGCTTTTCCCAAGCCTTTCGAAGCACCTGTTATTAGAAAGACCACTGAGGCACACGAGGAAGATGACGACGGTGCCGCCATCCCATATTCTTCCATAGATATTTAGGCTCTATTTGTCTGGATGATCGAAGTAGATGATGGACGATGGATTATGAAGCAGAAATTTGGAATGAATTTTGAATTTTGGATCTCGTTTGTTGATGGTTGATGTTGTCAACCTAGCGGTAAAGGATTCGTACCGGTAGGAAAAATCGCGCGCTGAAAACATAAATACTGTAATCATTTTTTGCGCGCCCAACTGTTGACGAACAGACGTTAATCAAGCGAGAAATTTGCGCATCGATTTATCAATTTATGTTGATTCACAATTTATGGCCAAGGTAGACAGAAATTGTGATTTATTTGTCATGAAAGGGTCGAAATAAGATCCCATAGAGATGCACAAGACCCAGAGGACACAAAGTGTTTCTCTCACTCTTTAATATTTTATCTAGTCAATAGGGTTATCTCTATACTCTTTTAGACTTCGTACGTTGCAACGTATCGAATCAACATAAAATATTAAAGGGGCAAGCAAGTCAATAGACTATCTATTGCCAGCCTGCGTAATTAATCCAAGGATTACATCCAGCCTGCCCGTGAGACCCAAGGGTCCATACAAGCGATAGCTTTCCAAGGAAAGCAAACACATCGAACCATGGATTCCCAAGGGAACGACAGACAGGACCAGAGGATGAGCTCATCGAGTTCATCGTCATCTGAATGGTCAACAGTAAAGAAAAGAAGAAACAACAATAACGGAAGCCGTAATAATAACAACAACAACCCGAGCAACAGGCGCGAAAAGACAAAGAAATTTACTGGATACAGTAAAGGCGACCTGGAGGGTATAGTGCTCACAGAAGATGGAAGCATCACGCAGTTCACTGATTTCCAAGATCGTCTCCAAACAGTTGGAGGATCACAATACATGCCCAAGGTAGGCACATCCATTGAAACACTAAAACGTCTCAAAAGAGCCGATTTTTCCCCATCCAAACCATCGAAAGATGAATGGACTAAAGAGGACTCAGAAGGCAAAGAAATCGAGGACGCGGATCTAAAGGAAATCATAATCGACATGTATAAGGAGCAGTTAAAGCAAAGCGCAAAGGAAATTAACGCGTATAACAGCGATATGGAAAAGGTCTACAGGCTGGCTCTAGGACAGATAGATGATGGGATGAAAGAGAAGCTAAAAAGCAATGAGAAGTGGGAAACCATTAACACAAGCAAATGTCCAGTCGAGCTACTCAAACTTCTAAGAGACGTCTGTTTCCAAGGGAACAAGGCAAAGATGCATGTACCAACAAATCTAGTAAGATCATTCAGGAAACTCATATGCTCACGGCAGAGAGGACCGGATTGCACGTCCTATGTCCAGCAAGTCGTACAGTTCAGCGAAGTACTGGAAACGATAGGGGGAGAATACATCTGTCCTGCTCTAATCAAGTATGAGTTAGATTCGAATGCGGACAAATACCCAACAGACGCCAGCGGCGAGCCAATGTCATATCAAAACTACATTGCCCTTGACCGGGACAATAAAACAAAGAAACAAATCAATCACAACGCTTTTCAGCAGTTTGTAGCCGCAATAATCATCGAAGGATGTGATGAAGAGACCAGTACACTCAAGGAAACACTTGCGAACCAGTTCAATTTAGAAGTGAACCAATACCCATCAACCACAACAAAAGCTTTGGAAATGCTGAATCATTTCAAGGGAACAAGGAAGCCAAGGCCCAGATCAAAAGGAAACAGCCCCGGTAATAATAATTCTAGGAAACAACGTGATAAGGGTGGAGCCCATGAACAGGATGATGAATTACGGCAGGAAGCAAACACTTTCGTAACTAAAGGATCTGGAACCAATAATGCCACACTATCAAGCAAGCAAGTCTTGATGATGGCAGTAGCAAATGATGACGACTTTGGACAAGAAATGGATAACTATTTTCAGCTATGTGAGATTACATCCAATACTAATGACAAGGCGGAGACAGCCCAATGCCACGTACAGTACAGCAGCAACAGTTATACCGATGATAACAGCGAATGCGAATCGTTGTCGTCCGAAGGAACAAACAACATGTATGATGATGAAGACAACTGGAGCTACTGGGCCGCACATGATGCACAGGAGGCTATGCCGCACATGATGCACAGGAGGCTATGGCGGCACCACCACAACACGATAACCAATCCACCACGAGCTACAGCAGCACAAGCAGTGTGGATACCAACGAACCGGATCCTAAACTTACGGGGCTAGTAGTAGAAGCCACCGCTACTCCAAAGATGGACGAAACACCACTGCTCACGAAGTTAACTCAAATCAAGGATATTAGCGACCTAACGTTGCACAAGGGGTGATACGGAACGTCACTTACAGCCCTCGATCTAGCGTACACTGACCGCCAGGCTCTACGGTATGGGGTGGTCAATGTATTTCGATACAGCCAAAAAGTGGAGCGACTGCTCGCCCAATCCAAGAAAGGAAAAGTAAACGAGAACTGGATACTGCTTGACAGTGAATCGTCGTGTAACCTAATTACCAACCCAAAACTGGTAAGAAACATCAGAAAGGAACCACATGGACAAAGCATGAACATTCACTGTAACTCCGGTGTGGCCTACACCGATCAAATCGCCGACCTACCAGGTTTCGGCGAGGTTTGGTTCTATAAGGATGGCATAGCGAGCGTGTTGTCGCTGGCACTGGTATCTGATCAACATCGAGTCACCATGGACACTTCAGTCGACAACGCCATGCATGTGCACAGGGCGGATGGCACCACCATGCGGTTTGGGCGCTCGGACAGTAATTTATACTATTACGATATGTCAAATGTACCAAAGGATGGAACCCTCCTTGCGATTGCTTCAATTGAAAGGAACAAGGAAGGTTTCTCCAATTTGGATTGCAGACGAGCAGCCAAGGCATGAAAACTACAGGAGATCCTTGGATTCCCAACAAGTAAAGACCTAATCCGAATGCTCGACAACAAGCTCATTGCGAACTCTGTGATCACTCGAATGGACGTACAAAATGCCGAGGCAATCTATGGCAAGCACACCAGTATAGTCAAAGGGAAGCAGACACGATCGAATGCTGAACATATGAGGGAAGACCTAACACAAGTGCCAAGCGAGATACTGGATAACTACAGGGATATAACCCTACACGTGGATATCATGACGGTGAATGGTATAAGGTTTTTTCACTCGATATCGAGACACATACAGTTCAGAACAGCTAGAGCAATAACTGATGCAACACACAGTACTTTGGTGGACTGTATCAAGTCCCTAGCAGGGCAATACCGAACCAGAGGGTTTATTGTCACACAAGTATGTGGTGACAATCAGTTTGAATGCACTAGGAACGCCTTACTAAAAATGGAATCGCCAATTCAACTACACTGTGTAGCTGCCGGACAGCACGAACCAACCGTGGAAAGGAGCATCCGCACAATGAAGGAAAACATTAGATGTTATTTCAATCACGTCCCATTCAAGAAGCTTCCGAAGCGCTGTGTTATGGAGTTAGTGTACGCCGTAACTTTCTGGCTCAACTACAGAACCACCGGAGTGTGTAAACACTATCCGCTAGAGAGCTGATGACTGGCATTCCCCTGGATGCAAAGGAGTGCAAGCATCAGTTCATGGAACCAATATTGGCTCATGAAGACGACACAAATAACACGATGACACCGCAAGCCGTGGAAGCCCTGTATCTCCGACCAACAGGGAGCCTTACGGGCGGATACTGGGCCTATGACACCAACACAGGGAAACGGGTTCATCGCAGATCAGCTACACCAACACCAATAACACAGGCAATGGTTAAACGTGTTGAAGGAATTGCGGAGGCACAAGAGCTGCCCGCCGGCATCATGTTTGGGGATGGTGAAGGAAAATCAACCATTCACGATATCGATACACGCAGCAACCGTGATGACGATGACGCATCGGACATGGACTATGAGCCTGATAATAACGATGACGACAGCTCCCTCGGATCAATCTCCGACAGTATAACTGAAGTCGGAGCAGTCGACACGGGGTCGAGAGTTGTCGACAATCCAGATGCGGACATTGCAGCAGCATCAGACGCCAACGAGCCGGTTGCGGTCGATGAAAACAATACACAGGATGAGCCTGGGGAGAATAACACAGGAGTGGAAAGCGATAATGACGACCGGTCGACAGCAACTGAAGCAAACAATGCTGGGGACAGACGTGATCCGGAACCGGTGAACAAAGTGGAACATGCCCCAATAAGCTCAAGACTACGTGGGTCCGTAACCCGGACTCACAACAAGTGCAACGCATCAGACGGGTACGAGGAAACAACACACAGTCAATCTTTCTTCACTGGGGGCCTCCATAAGGCCGCACAGCAACTCGCGACAAATCGCGATGCACTAGTAATGGTTGTTAATGCAATCAAACAATATAACAACCTTGAGGCTTCACATGTAACACCACAATACGGGGTGAAGAAAGGAATTCGACTATTTGGTGAAGCTGGCGTGAACGCTGTGTTGAAAGAGCTTCAGCAGATTCATGATAGAAAAGTATTGTCTGCTTTGGACCCGCGGACATTAACTAAGGAAACAGTACAGCAGGCCCTGCCGTACCTTATGTTCCTCAAGCGAAAAAGGGACACGTCAATTAAAGGACGAGGTTGTGCTGATGGCCGCAGACAAAGAGATTTCATTAGAAAGGAAGATGCGACATCCCCAACCGTCTCGCTGTATGCACTGGTACTATCTTGCATCATAGACGCTATCGAGCAGCGTGATGTTGCCACGGTAGATATCCCTGGGGCTTTCCTGCAAACGGACATGCCGGAAGGCGAGAACGTATATATACGCCTTGATGGGACCATGGCTGAGCTGCTCTGTAGAGTGGATCCAAAGATGTACAGGAAATATCTCCTTAACAAGAATGGGAAGAAGACGCTTTTCACCAAGGCCGAAAAGGCAATATACGGAACATTGCGAGCAGCAATACTGTTTTGGGAAAAGCTATCAGGACAGCTTGAGGAGTGGGGGTTCGAAATGAATCTGTATGACCCATACACAGTGAACAAGGTAATTGATGGTAACCAATGTACAATTGTCTGGCATGTTGATGATCTAAAAATATCACACAAGGACCCTGAGGTGGTCACCTCAATCATTGCAGATTTAAACAAGAAATTTGGGAAAGAGTCCCCCCTAACAGAGACAAGGGGAAAGATACATGATTATGTGGGAATGACGATCGACTATACCACAAACTTCAAAGTCATTTTGAGCATGTTCGATTACCTTGAAGATGTCCTAAAAGGTCTCCCAGATTCCCTCCGGGGATCCGCAGTAACACCAGCCGCTGACCATTTGTTCAAGATCAACGAAGATGCAGAGAAGTTAACTGAAGAAAATGCGGCCCTATTCCATCACTATGTGGCAAAGTTGTTGTACATGGCCAAAAGGACACGGCCGGACATCCAAACATCCATTGCTTTCCTATGCACAAGAATATCAGAACCCGACGTCGATGATTGGAAGAAACTAAAGCGTGTAATGAGTTACTTATCCGAGACAGCTTTTCTTCCCCTCGTGCTGGGATGGGATGGAACAGGAGACGTGTACTGGCACGTGGATGCAGCATTTGCCGTGCACAATGATATGCGAAGCCACACAGGTGGGATGATGTCCCTCGGAAATGGGGCGGCTATCACCACATGTACTAAACAGAAACTTAACACCAAAAGCTCAACTGAGGCTGAGGTCGTCGGAGTGGATGACAATATGTCCTTCATACTGTGGACGCGATATTTTCTCCTCGCGCAGAAACAGCATATGACCGACAATGCAGGCAACCTCAGCAACGCTACCATGAAACTGATGAACAACAATATACTATATCAGGACAATGAAAGTGCCATAAAGCTTGCCAAAAATGGACGTGCATCCAGCACAAAGAGAACAAAACACATTAACGTGCGATACTTTTTCGTCACGGACAGAATCAAGAAAGGAGATGTGTCGGTTGAGTACTGCCCCACCGATGAGATAGTTGCCGACTATTTCACTAAACCACTGCAAGGTGCAAAGTTTCGAAAGTTTAGAAACACCATACAGGGTGTGGATGATAAGGAATACAATCGATACAAGCAATTATATGGAAACACTCAAGCTCAACGACTGAGCAGTCAAAGAAGCACTGCTGTGCAAGTTTCAGCAGAGTAACACCAGTACCTGGAACTCAGTACTAACTGTATGGATGTTCGCTACTACTGTGCTCTAGTAGAGAACCAACAAGCAGCGAGGAGTGTGTTGACGAACAGACGTTAATCAAGCGAGAAATTTGCGCATCGATTTATCAATTTATGTTGATTCACAATTTATGGCCAAGGTAGACAGAAATTGTGATTTATTTGTCATGAAAGGGTCGAGATAAGATCCCATAGAGATGCACAAGACCCAGAGGACACAAAGTGTTTCTCTCACTCTTTAATATTTTATCTAGTCAATAGGGTTATCTCTATACTCTTTTAGACTTCGTACGTTGCAACGTATCGAATCAACACCAACTATTGAAAATGATTCTGTACGGTACTGTCTTTCAAGTTAGAATTGTACTTTACTACCGGTACGTACCGTACTTTACTTTCTACGGTACATGTACGAAGTCACAATTTGAAATCCATCAAGTCGATTAGAAGTAGTTTTTTGAGATAATCGCCTCCTTTGGTTTCCGCTCTCTTGAAGTTGCCATCGTAATACTCGAAGGGCGAGTGTGACAGAAAACAACACTGGCTTCAAGTCTAATGCGAAAGTCTCAGTCTCCACCTTCAATCTGTAAAGCAATAGAGAGGACTACGAAACCCAAACCATGGTGGTCACCATTGATCAATTTGCGGGGAGCGGTAGGTCTCTGCTTTGTTCATGGCGAAATATGCTAGCTATCGTTCACGCGGTTCTGATATTTCTGTCCCTCTGGTATTGTAAGCTGGTGTATTGGAACGCTTCCGAAGTTTGTTATGTCGATCCGTGCTACGAGGGCCCTGGCCTGGARGAACTGTGGAAGGTCAACAAGGGTGTTTCCTTTACGGGAGCTTCCTCCGGAATCTTTGCTCTAGCGCATGCCGTGCTAGGTTACGTTTTATTTGCAAGGATAAGTTCAGAGGAATCGTCTTCTTTGCTAGAGCACGCCCATTTTGTGGTCGGGATTTTTGCCGGTGCTACCCTTTGTGCTTCGCTCTTGTCGCTCAATATGGTCTACGTTTGGGGTGCCGAAACGAATCTCATGATCAATCTTTCGAAACTGAAGGAATCCAACTCCATCTTCGAGGAAAGCGACCGCCATATGCTGGTGGTACACTCATTGATCGGGACTTTTTTGAGACTATCGACGCTAAGTTCGGCTCTCTGCTTTTTCCAATTGGTGGTCCTGGTGCAGCTGTTGTCCGCTCGGAAGGAATTCACACGTTATTTTCGTCTACTTGCAACTGGAGAATTTGATCGCAGCAGYGAGACGATACCCCTGCGGTCCATGAGCACAACGCCAACAGATGGTACTAGATCTTTTTCCGACCAATCCAATTCTCAATCAACGCTGATGGTTTGACAGTAACGAACAAGGAAGCAAAACAGCAGGCTCTTTTTCCAATATGTTAGACCGTAGGGAAGTKGCAGAACAATTTTGACTCTTACATACTCTGTATGTGGACGGGACTCTAATTCCGAACGATGATGTGCACGTAACAGCAGAGGGGGGAATGGCTCCTTTTATGCTGGTGGTGGTGCAACTGAGACACAAGAACACTGAGTCCTCCAGGACCATGTAGGACTTTTTAATGAAATCATGGCCCAAAAGTTTGTGTGTTATTTGTGCTATATTATTCTTGGATTGTTTGATGGGTTATTCACCCATTCTTTCATACCATGATGTTCTTCCATTGGTTTTCTGTGTATTGAGAACCCAGGAATTCCACCTACCGTACATACCTTCAAAACATGGGTTATTTCGTCGAAAAAATAACCGACGCAATGAGGGATGCGCGCGTGGATTATGCGCGCGAATTTAGGCATTTTTAATTTTTTTGATCACACGCATAATACATTTTTTTTGAGGAAATGGGAAATCGTTGTTTGAAGTGGGAAAGATTTGAGGATTTCCCCACATCGACAAATTATCATTACCTCAGCTATCTGAGAAATCATATTACGAAGAGCAACGGCCATTATACACTACACTTGAACAATTACTATGCAAAGTTATGACGTTTGTACCACGTGCAAGTTTGCACTGACCTTCGCACTCGCCACCTTGTCCATATGCGAAGGCCTCSAAGTCACTATTGCCGGAGGAAC
Source organism: Pseudo-nitzschia multistriata (assembly GCA_900660405.1). Taxonomy (NCBI): domain Eukaryota; phylum Bacillariophyta; class Bacillariophyceae; order Bacillariales; family Bacillariaceae; genus Pseudo-nitzschia; species Pseudo-nitzschia multistriata. The sequence goes on from CAACVS010000440.1 coordinate 51,979, forward strand.
GGGCAAACTGGGCCGTTTGTTGCTGCCGAAGCTGGTCGACCATGACGTGACTGTCTTGACAAGGAATTCGTTTCTAGCATCTGCGCCAAACCGAGTCACAGAGGTTTTTGGATATCTTGGGAAAGGCTTTTTGAAGAAGCACCCACATGTTTCCCTCCGTGATTGGGACGGTGGCGATCTGTTGGACATCGTTGGTTCCGATTTTCTCGGCTGGCAACAAGACGCCCTGAAAAGCGCTGATGTCGTGGTCCACATGGTTGGTGGATACACGGAGCAGCGAGAAATGGCGACGGAGCGGCTGGTGAGAGAATCATTTGAATTCAATAAGAGTGCTGTTCACGTCACTGTCAATCCCCTCGAGGAAGAAATCACGTTTATTTCACCTGGTATGGTGACGCTCAAAAAGAAGCGGATACAAAAATGTGAAGATATGGTCCGGGACAATTGTATCAGCAGCCGGTGCCTACGATTGGAAGCCTTCAAAGACGAAGAGGCATGTGAAGAAATTTTCAAGACCATCGAATCTCTGGTTTGAGCCGCGTGGAAGTAAAACTACGATACTTCGTAAGATAACGCGAATGAGACCGAAGTGCACAACAATTCTCCCACTCTTTTTTTGACCGAGTAAATTGGTCACACGACGAACGTTGCAGGACAAAATAGCTGACATGTTCCGTTCAGATATAAAACTAGAGGGCGGGAAATGAATGTGGTATTTTCCTTGCTTAATGTCAGATGGTTGGCGATCGTATTCAAAACTTGAATTAACCGACATACACAACTGAGCTCTTCAATTTTTTTCCGAATCGGGATAATCTTGTTCTACTTGTCTATTTCTATCGAATCCACCGTCTATGGATGTAAAATGTCCCCCGAGAACAAAAGAAATACCGAAGTAGGTGTTCCACCGCGTCATGACCAAAGCCACAACCACCGATAGTTGCAAGCACATATTGTTTTCGTTTATCCATAGAATCTATTCGTATATATGAGAGTCAACAGTTTTTGCCCAGTTATTAACTCCCTCAGGGAACCACATTTTGAGTTCGTGTTCCGCTCCCTCGGGACTGTCGCTTCCGTGGCAGATGTTTCTTCCGAGATCGATGGAATAGTCACCGCGGATGCTGCCGGGTTTCGAAGCCAATGGTTGGGTCTGCATTTGTAAATCGAGACAGCCAATTGGCACCAAACAAACATATCAAAATCGATTCTGTAAGAATGAAGTATCAACATTTTTGTTGTCGGGTTGTGGGAATCTTTGATCGGGCCATTTTCCACAACAACATCAAAAGCCACAAACCACTTACCTCTCCAAGCATTTGGCGTCCTTGTTTGATGACATCTTTACCTTCCCAGCACATGCACACAATCGGACCAGAGGAAAAGAATCTTGTCAATCCAGCATAAAAAGGCTTTTTGCTCAAGTCAGCATAGTGATCCTCAGCCATTTTTAATGTGGGCCAAACCATTTTCAATCCGACCAATTTGTATCCGCGCTTCTCGAATCGGGCGATGATATCCCCAATCAGACCACGTTGAACACCATCGGGTTTGACGGCAATGAATGTGCGCTCTTGGTTCGTTCCTGGGATACCATAAACAGGTGGGGCAGCGGCATCGCATTGGGCGATGCGGGTAGAATTCGAGTAGACCGTGGCTGTAGATACGCTAGCGGCAAAAAGTGCGGCAGATAAAATTCTCGAGCTCGACGCAGTAGCGACCGGGGCTGCACTTGCCTTYGTAGTAAAAATGGAATTTGCAGAGTTGTATCGTAGCAGCATRGWTARAAAGCTAGCGAAAGTTGTTCCCTAACTCCACAATTYGTTTACCGACAATAATGATCTTACCGAAAAGGCACGGGCGACACGAGTGCGAGAAGAGCGGAGAGTACGGATGGCTGAACGGGCAAACATTGCAATGGAATTTCGAAACTTTGTTGCTAAATTGTGGTAGTCGGTTGTATCTGGGATACAACAGTAACAAACGCCAGAATTATGCAATTCAAGAAATAAATTTGCACCTTCACCGTTTTTTTTTGTGGCAGGCCAACCATTGGATGACGCTCGCCTTGTGATCGTTGACGTTATTCGTGACTGGACGGCCTGCGGGACTTCAAAAATGGAAACAAGCATAGATGAACGCTTACAACAACGGCATAAATTGCAACCGAAGACTTGCCTCTTCTTTGGGCTTCGTCATCATTTGGCATCCAAATATTTCTTCAGAAATATCCATTTTCTTCGCTTACAAGCATATCTTCCTGCAATGAAAGAATGGACGATTGCACTCATTATTTTTGGTGATGGTAGGCAACAATACGGATTAAGACTCAAACAAAAGTATCAAACAACATTCATCCTAGCATTGTCAACGACAGTCCAAAACAAAACACGTTCTAGAGTAGAATGGGTTAACCACTGATTATGGCGTAAACTGTATCACCAGAAAGATTCTATTGTTAATTAGCGATCGAGAGACTCTTTCACTTGCACTATTTGCTTATTAGAAGCGCTCTCGGAGTAAACATTCCGATCGACTCTGATTTTGGATCACGGCCCAAGCGAACTATGTCTCGACCACGCTCATCAGTTCTGGATGAGGGCCATTGCGCTCGGAGTTTGCGAATCTTTTCAAAGAACCGTTTTCTTTCGATTCGTTCATCGCAGCACCGGTTGGGATACGTCTCCCCTAAGACGACACCGGATGTTCTCAGAGCTTCTTCCGGAGCCGACCAGGGTTCATAAAGGCAGTCTACCTTGAAGGTTCCTATTCCTCTTTGCGCTTCGGCAACCTCGTAAGTGTCTGGTAGATCCTTCAACTCTGGACACCACTGTCGTACATAGTCCCCATCTTTGTCCCAGTATGGCCTCCTCTTGTAATCGGTTCCGACATAATAAGGGTCGAAACCAACGCATCCAGCATTCATCCACATGTTCGAATTTATAGCTCCATCGTAATCAACMAGATACTCAGCAAAATGTTGCATCCCTTCTTCCCAAGAGATCCCCAATCCTTCCACCAGACAAGTGCTTGTGGCGAGACGCACTTTCTGTGGCATCCACCCTTCTTTCGTGAGCTGTCGCATTCCGGCATCAAYGAGGGGGAAGCCCGTCGCTCCGTTTTTCCAGAGCTCAAAGAGGCCAGATCTATCGCTCTCGCTATTTTGATCTTCGTCGGCTCCATTGCATTTGTCGAGAGAGTAGCCCTCACGGATGGGACGTCCGCGAATCGCATCCGGGAACAAGGATGACACTGCGTATGTGTAATCGCGCCAACAAATTCGCCTCACGAATGATGCTTTGTCTTTCTTCGCATAATCCGATGACGATAGCACCATGGCGCAATAGACCTGCCTCGGTGAGAGAAGTCCTCGCGCAAGATACGGCGACAATCGTGAGGCCAGGTGGGTCCTCTTCGATTCATTCTGACGTTCCTCGGTATCTTCTGCTGACTTYGAAGATRTAGGGAGGGAATCAAGAAAGGAGCTAAGGGCATTCATWGCATCTTTTTCGGTAGCGGGCCAAGCACCGGCGATGCTTGACCCCCAATCTGTCCTCCCCTGACTATATCCTACTATATTCAAAAGGTCTTCAACTGAGATGGGTTTTGWAACCACGTTGCGGCTCAGATTTCCTATGGAATCTTCTAGTGCAGTAGGCTCTGCTTTCGGCAATGGCGGTGGCGTTTGTTCCAATCGCTTCATCAAGTAATCCACAAACGGAATAAGTGGGCTTCGAAAAGGATGGTTCGAGATGATTTCCTTCCATGGCGGCACTTCGGTATAATCCAGCAGGCTGTACCCACTCTTAACTGAGCAGGGAACAAGATTGCGGATTACCAGCTGATCTCTCAGGGCATCTTCGAACTTCTGATTCGGAGATTCCATGTAATGGATCTCGAAAGAACCACTGTTGTTACAAATCGTTGCGAGCTCGTCTGCGATAAGTTCCGGCTGGGCCTTGCCGCTGAGCAATCCCACCGAAAGTCTGCCGAACAGTGTTTGATTTAGACTATTCAGTGCATTTGCTATAAAAACATCACTTGCTGTTCCACCGGTCATCGCGTTAACGGGGTAATCAAGACTGCGATCGTCGCTGTTGCTGTTGCTAGAGCCGTTCCAAATGTAGACGGGAATTACTCTGACTCCGTTCTCGTTGGTATTGTTGTTTGTGCCAACCCCAATTTTGCTTGACACACCAGATGTACTTTTTACAGCATTATAGAACGCGTCRTTGTCTCGAACACKAAGAGCGTGATCTCTGAACCACACTACTTTCGGAGTAGCCACAGCAGAGTTTGTAGGTTGCTTTGTCGGGGGGGACGACCCAATYGTTAAAGACGATGCCTTTCGAAGCCAGAGCAGCAGCGAAATGGCCAACGCGAAGCGTTTCATGGCATGAAAGAACTATTTGTTTGTAAGGCTTTGATCCATACTAAATAGGAAGAATGGATTGGAGTAGCGACGTCACAATCATTTGATCAATGAAATCTTTTCTGCTCGGTATGGTGGTCGGTGGGTATTGGGAGAGTGTTACAGAGAGATCGACTTCGAAATACCGCAACTCAATACGAGTACCGTACGCACGCACCCAGTGCKCCAAAAAATTGATGGGGTTTGAGGTTTGACACTTTTGAGATGCCGTTTTTGGGATGACTCATTCGACTAATTCCAATGTTTGCCCACACCATGACTGAGCATTGGGGTCCCGGCAAGATAGCTCACACGTACAATACTTCCTCGTACCGTACCGTACGGTACGTACTTGCTTCACTACTCRTAGTAGTATTTCGTATTTCGATAACGTACAGGGCGGGCAGTACAGTACAGTACAGTACATCTAGAGGCTTTGTTGGTATGGAACACCACCACACCATTCTTAACACGGGCAATCGATTGCAAGGCATCGACCATGCACTACGCTTGCAATCCAAGAATGACAGTATCATTCGCACGAAACAAGGAAGCAAAAAACCTTTTGTCTAGTATGATTAGCGTTCGCTGTGCTAGTAGAACTTCCAAAAGACCTCCTTTCCASTGATTGTCCACCCGAGCCCTAGTCAATCTGGTGCCCTTCCCGGGTGTAGTTGTGCGTTCTAAGCCTGGCTTGCTGTTGTTGCTGCTGCTGTTGCTTCATGAGCTGGGCCGCTTCGATTTCGTCGCGGTCCGTGTCGTCAAAGGTGAATCCAACRAAGGTGTCTTCGTGCAGTTCTTCCAGTTCGTCGTCGTCGTCGTGAACGTTTCCGTCTTCGTCCGTTTCTACSGGCATTCGGGTGAACTGGTTGTCGAAATTCGCCGTGGCGGCGTCCAGATCCGTGGGGATCGTGGTGGTTTGGGGCGACGACGATGAGTCGTGTGCGTTTGTTTGGTTCTGCGACTGCGAGCCATGGGTGGGGCTTTCGTCCCCGCCGCTCCCCGGCGGAGACCATCCCTCGCACGGACGGATCGGTGCCTCCACACGGCGACCGTACAGGGCCCTCCAGCTGATGCTCTTGAAAAACTCGTGCTCCATGGCGGCGCGGATGCCGGTCACCCCCAGCCTCCTCCGGGGGTTTCGTTCCAGCAGCGCTGCTGAAAACGAGGCGGACGGCGCAGAAAAGTAAGGAGGAATGTCCAGCGGAGCGCTCCGCAGCCTCCGAAAGAGCTTCGTCCGATCGGTCGTGTACCAGGGCGGAAGCCCGGTCATCATTTCGTACGTCAGCATGCCGAGGCCCCAGTAGTCGACGCAAAACCCGTGGCCCTGCTGGGCCAGGACCTCGGGGGCCATGTACTCCGGCGTCCCGCACATCGACGTAGCGCCCTCGTACGCGTGGCGGATYCCGGCCTTCGCCAGGCCAAAGTCCCCGAGTTTCACRTGCCCGTCGGCGTCCAGCAGCACGTTTTCGGGTTTCAGGTCCCGGTAGATGATCCCCCGCTTGTGGAGGTGRCCCAGGGCCAGCAGTAATTCTGCCGCGTAGAACCGGGCCACCCGCTCCGGGAACCTCCGAAACCGCGAGAGATGGAAGAAGAGTTCGCCACCGGGGCAGTAATCCAGCACCAGGTAGAGCTTTTCCGGGCTCTGGAACGCGTAGTGGAGCTTCATGATAAAGGGGTGGTTGACCGCCGAAAGCACCTTGCGCTCCGTCCGGGTTCTCTCGATCTGTCGTCGCCGGACCAGGTGCGTCTTTTTCAGTATCTTCATTGCAAACAGAGACCCCTGTTCCCTCCCCACGCGTTTTTGGACCAGCACGACCTACAGCATCGTTGGAAGGGAGAAAGAAGGAACGATTGTTAGRCTGTCGAAACACAACAACGCAACACACTAGCTTGGTTCGACGGGTTCCGACCCAAGACACGGAACCGCCAAATGGAAAACACCGAGCCCGGCACGTGCAACCCAACCCAACCCAACCCAACCCAACCCGACCCGATCCGATCCGATCCAAATACAGCGACTGCGAGCCGACACGTACCTTTCCAAAAGATCCCTTTCCCAGAACCCGCAGCAGCGGCAGAAACTGCTTCACGTTGGGCGTTTTCTCGTCGTCGTCGGTTGCGTTTGCGCTCGCGTCTTGCGCCGMRGGTTTCCCTCCCGAGRMCCCGGTGTCCCACTCGACCCCGTCGTCTTCGTCGTCGGTCACGAGCCGCCGATCGCCGGCCGTGGTCGCCATCGCGGCGGAGGCCGTGGCCGGGTACGCCGGGTGCTGGCCCATCGGGGGCGGCGGCGTCTGCGGTTGCTGTGGCTGCGCACCGGCCCTCGCATCCGGGCTAGAAACGGAAGCACTCGTGTAGCCGGAATCCATTTTGGGGGGAAGGATGCTTGCCTGGGTTTGTTGTGGTTGCTGCTGTTGCAGTTGCTGCGAGCGGGGMGAAGAATGGCTGCTGTCGTTGCCATCGTCGTCGTCGTCGTCCGAATCGTCGTCCCACCTGGCCTCCCATTCGTTTACCTGGTGTTGTTCGTGTTGTTGTTGCTGTTGCTGCTGYTGCTGCCGCCGCTGGTGGGACTGTCGTCTGCTGGTTCCACCCCGGGTGGGRCTGGCAGCCGGGCTCTTGCCGATTCCACCCACACCACCGATCCGGTGCATCGCGGAACCCAGGTTTAGGTTCCTCATGCTGTTCATGATTGCCGCGCCTGCGCGCTGCCCGGGCCGGGGTTTCTTTGTCGTGTTGTTGTTGGTGGTGTTGGTGCTTCCGTGAATTTGCTGTTGCGCATAATTGGTGTGGTGTGTCTGTGGATGGTTCGGTAGCGATTGCGAGTAGTGCTGTTGGTATTGCGGGTGTTGGTGGTGCTCCTGTGGTGCGTAGATCGATGGCGGCGGCTGCTGTTGCTGCTGCTGATAGGGGTTTTGCGCACGACCGGGATAGGAGTGCAGCTGCTGCGGTTGCGCTTGTGGGTGGTTCACATAGGCCAGCTCGTCTCCGTGCATGCCGCCGTTCGAGGTGGTGTGGTACGACGAGACCGACGTGTCCGAGGCCGCCGACGAGATCGTGTACTGGGAGGCCGCCGGGGCCCGCTCGATCCCGCTCGAGTTCTGGTTGTGGGCGTTGCTCCGGCGGGTAAAGACGCTCCCCTTCAGGCGCCCAGCGTTCCCGTTCACGGAGCGGGGGTCGTTGCTTCCGACGCCGTAGGGCTGGCCACCGGGCCGGACCGCGGACGGGGGCGACCTCCCGTCAAAGTCGAACCCCTCCGGGTTCTCGCCCGCCGGCAGCGACCCCTCGTTTCCCATGTTTGTCGATTGCTTGCTCTGGCTGTGGCTCTGGTTTCGATTGCGAACGTGTCTGTTGCTACTAGCTTTGGCTTTTGATTCCTTATGCGATTCGATGCCTTGTCTCCGATGGCACCAAACAGGTTGGGTTGTCTCGAAACCTCCGTCTCCTCGATCAGATAATTCCTGGCAGTATTGTCGCCCCTCGATTGGTTTGGCGTGCCCGTCGAGATGGGGGCAGAAATCTACCTCTTGGCTGCACTTTCACGCCAAGCCAAAATACCAAGCCAACACCTAGCGTGCCGTAGCTTTGCAGTTCCCGTATTAAATAACGCAAGAGGTCTTTAGTACGGTATTAGAGTCGTGTGTGTCTCGATCTCTTGGACTTTATCGTTCGTCGCACCTCACCGTTTGGCAGTTGCGGATGGAATTTGCCGCTTGTGGATGGTAGTGATTTGTGTGTCGGTGTGTTGGTGTCTCGCTTGGCACGTGACCGATTCGAAAATGAATTGCCACGATCCAGGAGATGGAGAGACCGACCGGCAATGAATTCTTGATGTGAGCGGGGGCAGGCTCTTTCTGCACGCGGAGGCAGGGTGGCKCAAACCGTCCCATGAGGTACGATACGATACTCGTACCGATGCTCGTACACACTTATCCCGGTGAAACAAGCCCAGTACGGTACGGAACCAACGCAACTCCTACGCTGCATCGCGTCGCGTCGCATCGTACCATACGCACCAACTGTACGGCCCGGTGGAACGGGCAGCGCATTGTCGTTTCGTGAGTTGTCGATTCGTCYAAACGTGACTCAAAGTTTTGTCTAGTTGTTAGTGCCCGGTCGCCAATGAGATCGGTCGGGGCTGTTCTGGTGATCATTTATCATTTTTTTGCTTGGCACGGCATGCGAAATTTGCGGCAGCCTGTCGATCCATGTAGGTTTTCAACGAGCTACCCAGTACTTTTTCCAGTCTTGGTCATCGCCGGGTCGGTGGATGGAATGGAGTTTGAAAAAATACTCATACTGATTCAGGTCCCAGTACTCTTACCAGAATTCCTAGCTACAAATCGTACGGTACAACAAGCATTCATCGTTCGCTCGCTGAGCTTTGACCCTTGAGCTTTAACCCCGTAATCGGTTAGAACAACCGTTCMATCGTAAATTCAACAAAAACACACGCGGCCGCCGGCTCCGACCGAGTCACACAATTCAAAATAGACGGAGTAGACACCACGACTACGGTCACCACAAAACTTCGCGCATCCGCAAAAAATACTACTTACTTCTTTATTTCCTAGTTTCCTGTTTTGATGTTAATTGGGTTTAACCGTATCTATTCAAACGCTGTATATTATCTTCGTGATCTCCATGGACGTCTTTAGTTTGTTTAGGAGTRTGGGAGCTGCCTGTATTCAGTGCTATATGATTTATTTTCTATGTCTCCCAACCTTCGGGAAGAGAGGTAGAAAATAGGCAATATGGTACTTTCCGCATCCATACAAAAATAATGCATGTGCTTCATAATATCGTGATAGATCACCTGTCGTGTATTTATCGTATGTTGCAATCGCACAGGCGATGTGGTGTATGGTTCTATTCTATTGGATTCTACTCTATTTTACGTCGGTACTATCATCACATCCTCTTTCCTTCCGGTGGCACGATGGCGTGGCACATGCTCTGCTAGGGCCACCGCTGCAATCGCTTCATGGCCGCGTCTGCGGCCAGCTTTCGCTTTTTGKCCAGCCGCTCGGCGTCGCTGGGACCCGCACCGCTGTTGCCGCTGCCGTCGGCACGTGAAGGACCGCCGACGCGCCCGTTCGGCGGTGCCTCGCTCCCGGACGGGCGGTCGCCGGTGTCTCCCTCCTCGTCGCTGCTGTCCAGGAGCACCAAGAGGTTGGTGCCGACACCGCCGTCCCCCGCTCCGTCTTGCTTGGCCGATCGGTTCGCGGGTGGGTCCCGCGGCGGCAACGGGGAGGCCCGCGCATCGGGGGCGGTCAGGTCCAGGACCTCTGRCGACCCCGCCGCCGCGGTGGATCCTTTCGCCGCACCGCCGGTGGCGACCGTGGCCTCTGCGGCGGTGAGATCGATCGTGACTGCCGTGTCCAAACCGTTCGCAGGCGCGCCTCCGGCTGCAGTCCTTTTGCCGACCAGGTCGAGAACTTCGTTTTTGGGGCTTTGTCGCTCTTCGTGGCCGCGCCTCGGGGCATCTTCCATTTGCGCTTCGTCCCGTGAAAAATCATCGGCCGGAAGCACGGTTCCCCCGGCAGAGGTGCGATGCTCGAGGCGGCTCCGCATYAGCACTGTCTGCAGCATCGCTTCCTCGAYCGATAACTTGCCATTCGCATTGTTATCGACATTGGCGCCGGCCGGCACGGTGGCGTCCTGCTCTTGGCGMGATAGTGCRASGGCAATTTCCAGATCCGCGTCGTCCACMAGAACTTCTCCGTGAGTCGGCCCGAAGCCACTAGTGGAKGAATTGAGCTCGTAGTTTGATCCGCAGCGCCGAAAGGCTTCGGCATCCATAGCGATCGGATGGAATATACCAAGTTCCTTGTAGTCATCTCTTTGCCGATCTATTTGGGTGCCATTGGTTCCAACCGACGGTTTCTTCCAGTATCTATCTAGGGTTGCAGATGCAGCGGGCTTTGTCGGACTTTTGCAATCGTTAATATTTCTTGTACCGAGTATGCGTCCCATTGATTTGCAGGTAATCGTGCCCATTTCCGTATCCTGCCCAGACTGATACAGAACCATCAGCAGACGCGATCGCTCCGACCCGGCCTCCCCTGATTTTGCTCCGATGGTAACAACCGTGCTAAATTTTCTCCAAGAAGCCTGGAACTTCTTTCCCTTGGCGGTGGTTTCATAGTCCAGCAGACCCCCCTGCACTCGGCATGACATGCCTCGGCAGGACGCTTCTAAGCTCAGCGAAACAGACTCCGTCATTTTCGCAAAACCTGTTCCGGTGCTACCGCTTGTGCACAAATAGACAAAGACCGTCCCGCCGCTGTTCCCCCGGCAATCGACCTGTAATACTTTGAAGTCACGATTGGCCCATAGCGTGGTTTTCTTGCCCTGTCGTGTCTTTTCGAAATGACCGGMTGGCTTGGGBGAGACCAGGAAGTCCCCGAGAACTCGATCCATCCGCGGAACCGTTTCGAGCTCCCGGATCATGAGAGGAGCATCGGCGTTGAATCTAACGACAAAACTCAAGAATTCATCGGTTGCCGCGGGATGACCGAACGAGACGGGCATGACAACTAGCCGCTTGCAGTACTTGCGGTCCAGCACCAGTTTGTAGTGACCGTTGCGCTGGAATCCAAACATCTGCCCGTGTACCGCACCGAATGGTTGGTTCGGGCTGCAGCCCTCACCCCGTATTGTGCTATAGCCATTGTCTCCCGATTCCTCCCCGAGCGCATATTCTCCTACCAGGATCCCAAAATCCGACACCTTGTAGGATTTCTTCCGGTCCGCTCGGCCCTGACGGGCTCCACGCCTGCTCTTTTGGATCCCCATCACGTAAACCTCCACRCGCTCCTTGGTTTCGAGGCCGGGTTGTGGATCGATGAGGGAAACCTCGAAGGCGCGTTGGCACCTGTGATTGGATTTCTTGGGCGGAAAATTCGAAACAAAGGACTTTGCGTGGTTCCCTTTGTGCGCCAAAACGACGTCGATGTTGGAGAATCCCAACAAAAAATCGTCGTATCCTATCCAAAATGTCCCATCATTAGCCATGGTTCTGGGCAGGGTGTTCCCACTGTTGACCATGAGCTTTTCCCACATGTCGCACTTGTCCGAGAATTCACCTTTCCATTCGCCCTGCCCGTGGGGATTCCGGACCCGCAACAACCGTACCTTTCCATCGTATTCGTTAAAGCCGCTCACGTTCCCTAGGGTTCCAGTGAGAAGTCGGTCCCGAAAAAAGTCGACCCCTACATTGGAAACCTCTCGAACATCCAGTATGCTATATGCGTGCATGCCAATCAGACCACCCGCGGAATGATTGGTCCCGCATCCCATTGGTAGTTCCTGGGCCCTCCACMTTTTGAGATCCGACCAGAGGCGCTTGGGGTCTCGGTAGAGGGTGCTGCTGCCCTCGGAAGCTAAACGGCTGGCGTGCCAGCCAATTTGTAGTGTGGGCGCCCCCGTTAGATCCAAAAAGGCCTCAGCTACATGGCCGCCACTGATGGCCTTGTAGGATCCGTGGATTTTTGCATAAGCTTTTTCCAAAAAGGGGACCCACAGCTGGTTTCTGCGTGCCTTGGAATAGGCTAGGTCAAGTGTTTGGGCGAGGTGACCTTCCTTCAACAGCCGTGGTTGAAAACTATTCGAATTTCCACTGATGCTTCTATCCTTTCCCTTGCTGTACTGTTCTCGGAGGAAATCGCTGGTGGCATTCATGATGCGTATGTTGCTGATAGACAAGCCATGTGGATTGTTTTGAATTGATGGTGTGGGCKGGAATCGCTGCGTGCACGAAGAATAGAGGTCGGCGTTGTGTTTTGCTTTCTTTAGTTTCGCGTAGGGATTTCGTATTGGATTCTTGCTGGCGTCGAGCAAGCTCGCCTCGATGGCCCGCTGCAATTCTTCCTCTTCCTTYCCTCGGCCCCCAAGGATACAGGGCAGAAAATTGTCCATGACCACTGGCGTCCAGATCCCGTCCAGAAAYAGATTGACCCGAACAACCCCCCTCTGGTCGTCCTCGAATCCGACCTCCCCCGGCCGTGTCCGAAAGAGCCGCTCTACCAGGTCGGATCGTTCCGCCACGACTGCGAGCGCGCTCAGGAACCAGCAGTCCCCCACYTTGCCCTGGACAAGATCTTGCGCGGAAAAAACGGAGGATGYGGCCRACGCCGGCGTTGATTCCGATCGCGGGGTGGCCGAAGYGGTGGCGGAATGSACCCTTGTTGCTGGTTGCCGAACGAGGACGTGGTGGTTGTGCGCGCCGAATCGATACCAGGGAATCAACTCTGCCTGAAAGGCCCAYTCGAAAAACTGGCACTTCCGGCCCCTTCCGGTTCTGCCGCATCGGAAATAGGCCCGCAAGCTGTCGGTCTCTTTGAACGACAGGGAAGCGAGGACGCCACTGCATCGACACCTGGGTCGCCACTTCTCTGTGGAAGCATTCTGTTGCTGTTGTTTCGAAACCTTCGTGTCGTGGAGCCTGTTGCCACGGGTATCCAAATCGGCTATCGAGGCCCTATGCATGCCTTGTATGGAAGATGCAACCGGACCGAAATCGCGGTCTTCGAACAATTCAAAGGGCTTAGGAGAGATATCACCAGCCATAGCTTCTTCGTAGCTAGCTTCCTGTGGAAACGCCGCAAAAATATCTTCCTCCAGAACTAACCCAGCCTGGAGGCCCTGRCTGGTGGTTGTCTTCACCATTTTTRAAGGCGGTTCTTTCTTTTTCGATGGTTTSYGGTTGGTYGTTTTKTTCCAGTCCCATTTGGGAAAGGGTTTGGAAGAGCTAGCTACACCATTTTTGATGGTGCCGATAGGCGTTATCGAGGCAGCAGCGTCTTTTTCCGCTTGTGATGTCAAACCATTATTCCCTTTGTTGCAGGGAGTTTCTCCATCGGTGCTACGATTGCGGGTTTGTAGTTTTGTATCGCTCGTTTTGTCCACTTTAGGAACAKTCTCGCCACCAATCGCACGATTGTACTTCCTCGCAATATCCTTGCTATTTTCACCTACCACCTCCTCCTCTTCCTCGTCGTCGTCGCTTAGCAATAGATCCACCACAAAGTTACTATTATTGCTTTTGCCCATCTTTTGAACGTYGTCGATGTAATCAAATCGTCATGCGGCAACAACCAAYAAATGAAATTCTCGTTAAGCCACTGGGGGCAAGGAAAAAGACAGAGACACTCCCCTAATGYACACCCACTTCTTACAATGTCAAGGAAGAGAAAATTGGATGTGTCGAATGAATTGGTAACAGATTCTCCTATTTKYGSKKTKTGTKKWGAGRSG
>CAACVS010000440.1:65670-105343 GCA_900660405.1 Pseudo-nitzschia multistriata
AYWSTRYASAGWKKKTGAAGCCATTCTCAATTCTCAAACCCGTAAATCTATTCGATCCCCGACTGTAATTAAAATCTGAGTCATGAATGTGAATAATGAAGACGCGAATATTGGTAGGCTCTCTAKTGTTGCATGATTACGTGTTTACAATAAAGAGTGAGCTTATTCACTATCTACTCGTGATTTAGGCTMACACATTGTACTTACGTACGTAGACGTACTACAATGTTGGACGCAACGTMGCGAAAAAAATACTTCTTGTTCTTTACTCTTCTTTCCAGTCGCAGTCGGCAAGGGCTTGCGAAATCGTAAATCGTAGATTTCTGTAACAGAGTGCTCGTCGCGCCTCCCGATTGCGTCATCGTCGTCGCATCATCACACGGTACTAGASTACGAGCAGTGCCGAGACAAGGTGTTACTGGGCTTAGTTTCCCAGAAAACGAGAGAAGGAGGGTTTCGTCTACCGAAGTCGACTACGAATTCCAAGATCACCGAGATATCTCCGCTGCAATRATCCTTGCAAAGCAATCGAAAATGATCGTCTTGCTCTGACTGCATTGGGTGCCTAAATAGATTCTATTGCTATAATTGCGCAGTCAGACCGTCCGATTGGCTCGACCATTTAAGCGTTCGATGCAACAATARGGACGAGGCGAAAGATAAAGCTTCCACGCAAGATTAGAACGAGTATGTCGTTGGACACGTCCCGAATCCCCTTTGGCAGCTTCATAGACAGGATACGGCAAGATAAGAACAACGACGATGATTTTGAAACTGCCTACACCTATGGCCAATCCGAGGAAGAAGAAAACGATCGCCCCGGCGTGGAACTCTTTCTTGTCCTCTTGCTCTTTGTAGTTGTCATGGTCCTAGTTCGCTACGGTTGTATCCTCTTCATCGATTACGTGATTTTGTGCAAGTGTCGGAGAAACCGTGCAARCAGATACAATGGGAACCAAAATGACGACAGAGACAACAATAGCAGCAATGACAACGACAACGCTGACGGTGTCGACATAGAACTGGCGGAATGCAACGATAGCACAAAGGAGTTGCTGGAGGGGCTGACACTGACAGAGAAGCGGAGCCTTTTTTCCTCAATATTAGAGTGCAGGAAAGCGACCAAGAGCGACATTCAGATTTGGAAACAGGCCAACCACAATTCCGATGGGGGAAACAACCGGAAAACGGAAGCATCTTCTGGTGTTCCCGAGAGCAATAGAAGCGTTGCCACCAGCGATACACCCGATCTATCTCTACACGACAAGAATAGAAGCAGAAGCGACACAATGGGTTCCGCCGATCTGTGCTGTCCGATCTGCATCCAGGACATCCAGGTGGGAGATGACGTCTGCTATTCCAAGTATTGTGAACAGCATCTCTTTCACCTGGACTGCATCGTCAATTGGTTGAGTACGGGGTCGACCCTATGCCCGTGCTGCCGACGTGTGATCCTTACCAGGACCATGCTGGAGGAATCGCTGCAAGAGATGTCCCCCAAAAGAAAATAGACGAGGACAAGAACTAGTGMATACGGCCAAACTAKGGCGTAAAATCAAACGAAAGAAAGCGAATCATGGTACTTTCTAAATTGAGGACAAAAAAAGTAGGAATCTAAACGGAATAGAACCGAACCGAACCGAAGCTTTCGATACCGCGATTCGATTAACAAGTGTGGTGTGGCCTACTGCATCAACAAAGTACGAAAGTGATTGAGTGCGTTTGATGTCTGTTTGGGTTCGACTGGCAGAAGTCAAATGTCCTGTGCGAAAATCGTCTCATGAAGTAGTGCTTCTGCGGAATGCATTTCCAAGAAGGCATTAAATATCTGGAAAGAACGAGTTCTATTTTTATGCTSGTTGGAGGCCTGCTGACACCTTTCGCCATATCAACTGATGGTCGGGAGACATATCTCTTTTTGAAGCAATATGAAAACTATAGGAAAGTGCTTGGACAGCCATTGTACATCGGAATATACCGTAGGGATGCACTTGACTTTCATTTTTCTCAATCCGGTTGATTAGATTCTTCTCCTTTCAAAAACTATTTCATGTTCCGTACAGCGTTCAGATTACTTGGAGGGGCGATGTGTTCCTCAACGCACAGTACGCAATACATCATCCACTTGTCAAATCCAAATGCAACAGGAGCAATTCTTCTCAATCCAGAATCATTGTCAGTTTTCACAGATGAGTAGTGGTATGATGTTAGTAACGACTACTTGTTCTCTTAAGTTCTGTAGTGACAATATGATATGAAATGATGATCACAATATTGATTGGGCAGTCTCCCTGAGAGCCAAACAAAATATGATTGCTAATACAATTACACTATTCACAGTGCTACTATAAACAGTACTTGTACTTGAGATTAAAAACATTTCAGAGGTATGCATTTGATATCTACTGCTGGAGCCAGTCATTACTAATGCCAAGAACAATGCGATATAACTCCTTCCCATCCTTGAATCAGTTTCTTTGCTGAATTTTAACCTGTCTCGCAGGGTTTAAATGGTTTTGTGAGTTATTCTACATTGTGGGAGGAACTTGTACTGGTTTCTGGCTCTACAGGATAAATAAAATACAAACGCAGTCAAGTGGGATAGACATTATGATCATAATCAAAGCTGACTGAAAAGAGATGGTGAATGTTAATAAGAAAAAGTGAAACTGACAATGAAGATAAAAAATTATGCAGGATTGTTGTACTTCTTCTACCARCAAACCAGACCAGAAGTTGACATAGGGAGAGTATATATGGTAGATCATAGTAGCCATGTTAATAGCAAGCTGCTTGATCAATAATACTAGTAGTATCATGAAACAAAAAGTGATGGAACAGGGCTGCACTCAGATTGGTCCAGACCTACTAGACCAGAACACAAAAACAGATTGTTTTAAAAGTTTTGTTATCTCGGCACAAAAACATCTATTTGTTACACTCATTGACTTGTAACAAGAACAAGAAAACTCAATGTTAGCATAGTAAGGGGATTCTTATCTCTAAGCTTGGTCATCATGATTGATGCTGGAGGGCTGATAGATCAAATATTTAGAATTAAATGTTTGCAGTGTTGAAGACACCAGGGATGTTGCATGGTGCAAATGTACTATTGTGCATTCAATGCTTCTTGATATCCTATCTTATTTTCATGTCATATTCCTACTAGTCAAACTGGTCACCAGAAGAAGCTGCTAAAGTTTTACATATATAAATATTCAGTGGTCAATTTCTCATTTTTTTGGACCTTGTTTTCTAGTAGTAGCTTAAAATGTGCTGCAAGAGCAAGAGTTCCTGCCAGAGTAATAGCTGGAACAAAAATCATGTTAATTTCATGTGATTAAAAAAGGCAAGCAAGTCCATCAACTGATGTATTTAGAGATAAGGTAGTCTCCAACTGACAATGAACAATTAAACATGATATGTGCTCACCAATCCTAACTACTGTACAAAGTGCTCCCACTATCCTTGTCTCAATAAGAAAGTACTACTGATACTGTTAGTGCAAATTTCACATATCACCCATAGTACCATTTATCACCATAATAGTACTCATAATGGTGCCCCTCCTCAGAAAAGTCAGATGGGCTGGATGGCTGGCTGGCTGGTTTCCCTGTCATGAGCAAGTAACGCCTACACAAGCAGAACTAATGTAAAAACCTACTACCAACTGTACAAATGTWTTCTTGGTATACAGTGAATTCAGCACTGCAGGAACTGAATCAAATGCCACACCCCTAACAGTCTTCCTCCATACTAATGGCACATAAAACAGCACTCCTGTTAAAGGATGCAAATTGCTTTGAAAAGAAAGCACCAAAAAGACAATCCACAAGCATTCATTTATACTCAAGCAAAATACCTACTAACTGCTGTCTGATACTAGAGGCCTGCTATGAAGACAGAGCACTAGTCACGGTAACTGTTCGTAGTAAAAAACTATAATCATTAACTCTGTGAAATAGATACAACGTGCTCTTCCAGTCAATTCCCCCTTTGTTTATACAAGCCGCTGTCACATGTACTCCTTCGCCATACTTTGCCACTGCGATGGCAACACAATTCGTTTCTTTTCCACCTCATTATAATGACAAGTCTTATAAATCATTGGAAACTCCGTGCGGAAGTGGCTTGCTTTCTACCCACCGCTCCGTTGGAAGTTATATCAGTGTTTCACTCATCAAAAATACTATATGATCCCTGCATAGGATTGGATGGGAAACGGTACCGAACAATGAATAACAGAATATGCATGCGACGATWAATTCTTTGTTGCTTTTGCAATAGAAAAGAATCATTCATCCCTTTTCCTTCCAATTTATCGTTGCGTAGTCTTCGTTTTAAGCACGCTCACCACGGATACGACGAGCCAACTGAATATCCTTGGGCATAATCGTCACACGCTTGGCGTGGATGGCGCAAAGGTTGGTATCTTCGAACAAACCCACCAGGTAGGCCTCGGCGGATTCCTGGAGGGCGAGGACGGCCGATCCCTGAAAGCGCAGATCACTCTTGAAATCCTGGGCAATCTCACGAACCAAACGCTGAAAAGGAAGCTTTCGGATCAAGAGATCAGTGCTCTTTTGGTAACGACGGATCTCGCGGAGGGCAACGGTTCCGGGCCGGTATCGATGGGGCTTTTTGACGCCTCCGGTGGCGGGGGCCGACTTGCGGGCGGCCTTGGTAGCGAGCTGTTTGCGGGGAGCCTTTCCTCCGGTAGACTTTCGGGCGGTCTGGTGCGATGCAATAATAAAGMGAAAAATATTTACTTTCGTTAGATCAACACTGTCTTCGAAACGAATAGAATGAATCAAACCCGTGTCCTGGTGTTGCTCYGTGTAGAATTTACTCATAAATTAAGCCTCTCTTTTATTTTTCTTACTTGTTTTGTTCGGGCCATGGTTATTGAAGTGAAGTTGAATGGGTCCAATTGAAGATCAATCCGTTTTCTGTCAAACACTAGGTATGAGTTTGAGTTGTTCTGCTAATTTTCTTTCGTTCCTTTGTCGTCAATGTTCCATCCGCAAGAAGTCGTGCCAACACCTTGCTGTCGTTAAGATGCTGCTGCTGCTGTCTCTTCGCTGTTTTTTGGACGGCGGTGCTCGCAATTCTATCCGAAAAATTGTCTCGTTTGAGTCGAACGAGTCAATTTACCAAGTCAGTAGTGGAGATTGGAGATACTTACGTTTCGTACGGTACAGCAGGTACAGTACGTGCTACGGTACTAGTCGTTCATCCACGAGTACTTCTCGTGGGGATAAGAGTACGTACTACGAGTACCATACTGGTCGTAACCCCCAGGAATTTTCCCTACGATGCCTCTCGCTCAACGTGACATAAAATCTCGCACAAAATCTCACACAATCACAATCAAGCAAGCAAGCAAGCAAGTACCGTTACAAACACGACCGAAACCATGGCCCCGTCCCAAACCACGGAACACGCGACGGAAGACAAGGAGCCGCTGCCCACCGCTTCGGAACTACAGAAGCAACTCCGGGTGGATGCCACCATGGGCGCCAACGGATTCGCAAAGAGCTTGCTCCGCGCTGTGGTGGTTCGGAGCGTCGAGCTCGGCGGCGGTTCCGCGCACGGGCGGCGAGACAGAGACCGATTGGTCGTGTCCTTCCGYGTCACGCCCGAATTGTCCAACGGCCACGGTCTCCACGGGGGTGCCTTTGCCACCGCAACGGATGTCTTTACGTCCGTGATCTTGCACCTCAGAACTCCCGTGCCGAGCGTGACGTCGGACCTGCACGTTTCGTGCCTCGCCCCGGCRCCGATCGGATCCACCGTGGTGTGCATCTGCACGGTCGACCGAGCCGGYGGAAGGCTACAGTATTCATCGTGCGATCTATACCGGGAGGAGAGCAACAACGGCGGAATCGTTGGAGAAAGCACCAACCCGAAATGGATACCGATAGGRAAAGGATTGCACACCAAGTGCGTTCTCAAAAAAGCACGGAAGAACGCCTTGCCACCTAGGACATCGAGGCTCTGATCGTTGGTTCTTTCGAGGTCGTGTCTACCGTAACATTGCGAGCACACCACAGCACTCCAAACCAAAGGAAAACAGGAATACGCAACAAACTACGTTACGGTGCTGGAGCTTGGCGTTCCGGTATTTTTAATTTTTTGTCTGAGTATCGTGCATCTCTCGTATCGTACAGTATGTACGGTAGAGGTACCTGGTACGCGTTCGTACCAAAAAGAAAAAAAAAAGCCTCGATCCTGTTGTTGATCGGTGAAGTCGGCGACGACCTACCTACTGTAGTACGAACAATGAATCGTGAATTCTATTCCACATTCGCAACTAAAAGATTTCAGTCTGCCGATACACTGTAAGCTCGATTCATTTTGACGATTGCTTTTCTCTCCTCTCTGCAAAAGGGAACTTTTGCTCACGATACCGTCGGCAAGACAAAATTATCTTTCCAATTACAGCAGAGATTGGAAAAAAAAAAACAAGATACAACGATGACCATTGCAACTACTCGAACGCTGAAAACCGTATTGTTCATGGGCAGCGCCCGRGACATCACTCCACCCTGGGGTGGTCCGAGCCGTTTGGGCGACGGTATCTTGAAATGGGCGAAGAGCAAGATTTCCAAACGATCCTCGTCACTGGGCGACATAAAAGAAATCACCCACGAGCTTACCGTCTTCGATCCTCTCGAGGTCTTTGGCGAGGGAGGAGCCCTAGAAAAAAGCGGGGCCGAAGTGAAGACGCCCCACTTCTTTTTCAAGGCGGGCGAGGCCCCGGCGGCCATGGATTCGATGGCCGAGACGATCAAAGCAGCGGACTGTTTCCTTGTCGTGGCACCCGAATACAACCACACGCTGCCCTCTGCCCTCAGCGGCATGATCAACCATTTCGGTGGTTCGCTGTATGCCTTCAAGCCCAGCGGGATCATTACGTATTCACCTAGTCCGTATGGGGGATCGCGTGCCGCGGCAGCCCTCCGACCTTTTCTGTCCGAGCTAGGTTGCCTTCCCGTGTCGAAGATGGCATGCTTCTCYACCGTGGGCGACATCTTTCATGGAGATGGCACCGTCAAGGACGAATCCCACCGACAACTGAAACAGCTCGATGACCTGCTCAATCAGTTGGAATGGTTTGCAATTGCGTGTGCCAATCAACGAGATGCTTCCGGCGTGCCCTGAAACGAAACGGAAAAAGRCACAAAGAACAATRCTTGAAGAGAGTAGTATTTACGCTTCTCAAGTATGCTGTACACTACGGAATAAAAAAGCAGACAACTAAACATATGGATGTGGTTTTCTTAAATCCAAGSTGTTTACCGTAGTATAGTAAAGGTTTATTCTTTCTTCGCCTTTTCGGCCTTGTCCATTTCTGTTTGTGCCACGAATAGGGTGCTGAGTTTGCTCGCCGAGGACAACCAGGCAAATAATATGGTGTAGAAAATGGCAGCCACGAYGGGTGCAGCATTGATGATGTTGCCGAAGGAAAGCACGAGGCTGTACGGCAAAGATTTGAATGGGACAAATAATGATTTAAATTCCAAAACAATGAGAATGTTGAGAGCCGAAACAGCATGGCATCGACTCACCATACAAAAMGTTCCTACAAATCAAAAATAAAAAGCACTTACATTTGTTGGATGAAAGATCCACCGCTCTTGCCGATACGAGATCCCAGTACATCGATGGCGGCCTTGCCCTTRACCTTTGAGTCTTGATCCAGTGGAATGTACGACATCTGCGTAGTTGGATCGAAAAGAGCRTACTTCGATGTTTTGCTCAAAAGGGATTGAACGGTTCCCAAAATAACSGCCAYGTGCAATCTTGCTGGGCTGTCCAATCCCATCAGGATACAGGCAAAGAATGGCGCAGCTAGAACGGCCATAATAGCGGGGGTTGCCATTGCCCCAACCTTCCAGCCAAGGATGCGGATCACGTGGACTCCAAACAAGATGACGACGCACGTACTGGCACCCACCGCCGACGAGAAGTTGCCCATGAATCGTTGATAATCCAATGGATTTGGATACTTCTTTTTCACAAGGGACTTCCACATGACCTCGGTAAAGTTGATGCTCAGTCCGTATCCGAGGACGAGGGATGCAATCAGTCTCAARTACTGAGAYGATGCCAAAAACTTGATTGATTCRACCATCGACATCTTTGGCTTTTTCTTCTTGGTGGGTGCTGGGGCACCATCGCTACTGCTAGAAACCAATTTCACCCCTTCCTTTTTCTCAATGAATTTGGTACTGGCGTTGTAGAAGAAACAGATCATGCATCCCGCAAAGGATATTGCCRCCGTTAGCCGATGCAGGGAGGTGGCAAACGTGTCTGCCCGGCTGGCAAAGTGCACTGCGTATTGACCCGCAAGAACTGGTGCGAGTCCACTCATCTGTGCAAACAATGGATAGAATCTCTTTGCCTGATCGACGGATACCACGTCGTTGGCAAATTGCCAAAACAAAAGGCCCACCGATACAGAAGAGTAAATCTCTGCCATAACATAGAACAAAGCCGATGTCCAGTGCGCCACAATGCTGGCTAAAATGCTTAACCCACCTTCACTTCCATTGGCAATTCCCAGGAAAGACTCCACCGAGGCTAAGGAAGGATGCAAACGATCGGCATTGGGATAAATAACCGCATCGAAGAGAGCGAAGAAAATGAAGAAGGGAATGCAGGTACTATAAAACAATGTTTTCTTGCTCAACACATCGGACATTTTGGAATAAAGAGCGATAAATGCCGTCGCAGCAGGGAGGACTCCGTATATCTGCGATTTGTATCGAATATAATACATTGAAATTTATAAGGGAAGCACTGTGATAAGCACATACAYGGTGTAGCAAAATTGAAGAAACCTGCAAGCTTGAAATCAAAAAACAATTATTCCTCACCTTCAGAAAAGCAATGGCTTCTGCGCCGCATTGTGTAACCACCAGGGTATCCTTGGTATCTCTTGTGAGTGTCAATGCCATGATGATAAAGAATTTGATGGAACCAATCAACAGAAATTTATGAACCTCGTCCTTTCCATAAATCGGAAACAAGGTTTCTCGAGCCTCTCGAAAGGAAAAGGATTTCTTCGCTGGTGCAACGGCATCGTTGGTGGGAGCTGGCGCGGCAGTTTGCGCTTCAGCCGCTGGTGATGGACTTGAATTGCCGGCATCATTGATGCTGATTGGTGCTGATTCGGCATTGGGTGTACTGTCACTGTTACCTGCATCGGATGCAGATCCACCACTATCTCCTCCTCTGTAGCGGGCTCCCGACCGAGTCGACATTCTTCGTCTTTTTTCTAGGGCTGTCGTTCTGCGGGAGATTCCAAATGCAGGTTTTGTCGAGTCTGCCACGGCTTCCACTCCAGTCCACGTGGATGACGTTCCCGCAAGTAGCAAAGTACAACAGAAGAGCAGGACCAAAAACGACCTTGTTTTCTGTGTTATTCGTTTCTGTATAAATGGCGATGGTATTGATGTCGTTGGCCTTTGTCGAGTAGAGTAGTACATCCGGAAACCAAAGAACARACAAAGCGGATAATTCACAAGTAAGCGTGTTCGTGACAGGGACTGTATGCTATGTGCTATCCTTAAGGACACAACAAGATTTAGCAATTAACCTTTGTGTTTAACTATCAATCGATGTGTCACTGCGTTCCTTCGTATTTGTTTCGCTAGTTCTGGATCGCAGTAGCTCGGCTACAAGCGACTCGTACGTATGATTTTGATGGATTGATGGGTGATGGGCGATGGGTGATCGGATAAAATTGATGGAAAAGGAGGTCAAAAGAGATACCCAATAGTGATGTAACGGTACCAACACATCAAGCCAACAAATCAACGATGGAAATACGTACGGTAGCCGTTGCATAAAAGTAACGGACGATGAATGACGTCAATTGACGTACTCGTACTTAWCCGGTACGAGTACCAGTACAAGTACTCGTGAATGAGTGTTCAATTGATCTTGTTTGAAATGACTCCATCGACTTGCTACACCTTTAATTCACGCACCTCTCAAATCACGATGTGCAAAATCAATCATTTTCTTTCCGAAGTCAACGAAAGAAGAAAGACAAGCGAAGGCACACCAAGAATACTGTACAACCATCCTTCTTCACCGCGTTGTTGCTCATTGCAGTACCTACTTCGAAAAAGAACTACGGCGAATCGAATAACGATTACGGAGAAAAAACAGGACAATACAATCAACACCATGGCGTACCAGACTATATTTGGATTTCAGAGTCGCAGGCGGCGTCGAACCATTCATTCCTCTTCGTGTTCGGTTGCCAACTTTTCTCGGTTGATAACGGTGCGTCTCTTTCGGAAGTTGAACCGAATTCTTTTGCTTTCCTTGATATTTGCTCACGATGCCGCTTTTTTCCATGTTCTTCTGCCCAATCGGATTCATCAAAACGCAAAAGCAGATTGCTATCTTCGCGGTCCTTGCAATGTCTGGAACAAAAACGATGATGTTCGGAGACGAAAAAAGTATCAGCAATAGAAAAAACAACATTTCAATGTTTGCATTGGCCATCAAGCCTATACGAAACTTGCACGTAACGTACCGGGGCCAAACACACACGATC
This sequence comes from Pseudo-nitzschia multistriata, assembly GCA_900660405.1. Classification (NCBI taxonomy): domain Eukaryota; phylum Bacillariophyta; class Bacillariophyceae; order Bacillariales; family Bacillariaceae; genus Pseudo-nitzschia; species Pseudo-nitzschia multistriata. The sequence continues at coordinate 76,247 of CAACVS010000440.1, forward strand.
CGGGAGGGAGTTACCACCGTCAAGGAATTGACCGCTCAGTTTGAACGATTGAGCAACAACAATATGAATATCGGCAATCACGTGCCAGCCAAGGGCATYGTCTGGAAGGGAAAAATCCTTAAACCGGGCGACGATTTGTCCGAAGCGGGAATAAAACACGGGGACCGCGTCATGATTTTGCCGGGTGACCACGACGCAAAGGGTGTTGATATCTTGGCCGTCTATCTTTTCCTCCTGTCGAGCAACGAGAAAGCCATCGACGAGGCGATTGCCAACGTAAAAGAGGAACAACCGGAATTGTTTGAATCGATGCAAGAWATCCCTAGTTCTTTGTTGAGCGTGATAAACGAAATGAAACGAAAAGATGTTGCCGACTTCTTTCGGACTTCTTTAGATGCGTCCTATCACAGACTTCGAGGGTGGTGGGAGCGTCCGTCCCTTCGACAGGGATTGCACGATCCAGACCGGATCGAAAATTATCGAAAGGTCATCTCCACCAATCTTTCAAAGGGATTCTTGAAGAAGTACTTTCCGCCCTCCATGCAAAAAGCCATCCAAAAACCAGATTTGTGGAGGAGGGAATTTKCCAAGGTCGTGACGAAGGCCATCCGGGTCGGGGACACGATTTTGGAAGGGCTCTTGGACTTGTTGCTTGATATTTTGAAAGGAAAGGGCTCTTCTGCGGCGAGTGCTGCCATGAACGGTTATACAACGACACTGTCTCCGCCAGTAGACGAACCATCAGCAAGCAGTTTGGCCGACAGCATCACCGATCAAATGAACGATCCTTCGCTTGCCAATAATCTCTTGTTTGAATTATCCGAATCCGAAGATGACTACGGAGAGGAAGAGTTTTGATAATATCTACATATGCACTGAAAAATAGCAACAGGCCATCGCAGGAAAGAGGCGCTTTGCTTGGAATGGTTTTATGAACTAAATAAAATGTATATTACAGCCACCGCTGCACGTATTGGGAATCTGGTTACGCTYAATTGCAGGTTGAATTTCAAAATCGAGGCACAGAAAACGCTTTTCTTAATAGCTTTTATGAATTGTTTTCTTTCGTGCTACTGCGGATGCTGGATTTGCTGCTAATATGTCCTACARTACTGCGACGAGGGAGTGCACTTCCTATGCGCAGAGTACGAGTACTCTTGAAATATTTTTGACTCCGTAAGCATCAAAATACCAAGACATACCATTTTTAACCATACGAACCAACTCTGAATCATGAGCAGCAAGCACTGTATCGTAAGGTTTCTAACCGGGCAATGAGYTATATAATRATGGAACAACCACAAGAAATTGCCGTTCTTATCCGAGTGTGAAATAGATCGTCKGTTCGTTTTGCTCGCATGCAAGCGAATRCGTACTAACTACGCTTACCCAAGAATATAGTATATAATGGGAATCATTGTACTAAAAAAGTGAGCGTKTAATTCGCTTGCAAATAATGAACCTTTGCRGCGTCAAATRGATGAGGTTATGTGTAACTGGTTTCTCCTCTCGTGCTAAAAAACGGGATCCACCGAAGCGAATGCTTTACGGTGCGTTTTGTGACTGGCATTTTTGATGGTATGTTCGACCACCAAATCCAAACCCACGCACAATCAATCCATTCGCTTTTGGGACTCCTTGTAGACGTCCTGGAAGCTGATGTTCTGGCGCTGCGCCTCGGCTTTGAGCTGCTCCATCTCTTCCTCCGTTGGTGGTCTGGTTTCTCCGCCGGGGTTGATCTCCGGGCGCGCCGGGGAGCCGTCCTCCTTCCGCCACGTCCGGAAGCCCTCCTCGCCCTCCTGGTAGACCTCGCCCTGGAAGCCGATCAGGTTGTTTCTCAGGTCCTTCGCGAGAACCTCGTACTTTTCCATCCTGGCCATGACCAGCTCGGGCCGGTTGTACGCCACGTCCAGCTCGGTGTCCCCGGGGGCCGTCCAGATCTCCAGGTTCCCCCGCTGCGGGTAGAGCTCGATCGGGCGCAGGTTCGCCGCGTGCGTCTCGATGATGTTCCACTGGCGGGCGATGCAGTCCTCCAGGCTCACGTCGGTGATCTTGGCGACCTTTCCGACGTACCAGACCTCTTCCTTCTTGAGCGGGGACTTGGCGTAGACGTCGTGGCAGAGGTCCTTGCCGCCGACCTTCCGCAGGTTCAGAAAGTTTTCGTGGCACCGCTTGACGTTCCGCTCKACGTAGGTCATGTCGGGCGGGACGGGGATMCCGCTCTCGAAGGTCCCCCCTTCGTAGCCGCTGCCTTTTTCGTCGTCCTCGTYGACCAGGTCGTCCCACTTGGACCGCGGCCGGGCGGRCAGGGYGGACCGGGAAGAAACCGCGGTCCGGAGCGCAGGAGCGGTGGCCGCAAAGGCGTCCGCGGTTCGCACCSCTGCGAGCRMAACCACMGTGCAGGCAACGAGCAGGGCGAGGAGGGTCGGAACAGGAGTGTYCGTCTTGGGTGCCATGGCAACAAGTTCGTTTCGTTTCGGGCAATGTTGGGTCGGGTGAATACARAAAGAACGAGGAGCAAGAAGGATGAATGGGTGTTTTGTTGTTGGAAAAGAGTTCAGAATCGTTCCCCGAAAGCGTTCTCTGGCGTTGGTGGTGTGGCGGATGATGCGAGCCGCGTGTCGAGATTTTTTTGGTCGACCCGAGATTGGATTTTGATTTGATTCTGATTTTTGATGGATGAGAATCCCGGTGTCGTTGGAAGCAAGCAACGAAGCTAAAGAACTTCTTGGAGGATGTTGTGCTGTGCAGTACTGGGAAATACTGGTCTATCATTCACGAGTCATTAGGGATTCAAACAATCCTGTTTCTCGTACGATCGAGCGCATCGAACTTTTTGTTCACGAACCATTTTTTGTTTTTTACGGAACATCATCATCGAATTTTACGGAACAACGAGTGAGAAGTACCCAAGTACGGTTCTCGTACGCTAACAAAAAAGGCAAGCAGCATAGCAGCAACAGCAACAGCAACAACGACACAGGGAAAGAAACACGATACATAAACGATACAGTAGTACCATAGTCGAACCAAACACAAACCGAAAAGTCTAAAACGTCGTTCGAGACAASCATTTCAGAAAACAAAAAACAACAAGTGGAGGCAAAATATATTGATCCTAATCTGTTTGGAAGTCCAACGGACAACCCAGTAGTAGCACACACAAGCACCATGCAAGACAACACGACTCAAGAAATCGAGGATAAGCTCTCGGAGCGGCTTCTGGGACCTTCCGGCGATGGCGATATGCACCACRCCGACACCMGTTCGTTCCGGATCGATGGGAGCCACAACGAAGATWTTTCCGCCACCGCGATCATGGAAGGTGGAGAGATCATCGTCGGTTCMGGGGCCGGGTTCGGCGGGCAGCAGCCCCTRCARCCAGAATACCGCGACGCCCCCTTTGCCCTGGCGTTTCTGGCGCACCTGGGGTTCGTGTTCTTTGTTTCGATGGCCTGGGGAATTTCGGCCATGCGCTCGTCGGAACCAAGCGGCGACGACGCAAGCAGCAGCGGCGACAGCGGCTCGGTGTTCTTCTCGGGCCTGTTGTGGATTGCGTTCTTTACGTGCGCCGCCAGCATCGGAATCTCCGCTGTTTCCCTCCAGGTCATGATGCACCACGCCGAGACACTCATCCAGTGCAGCCTGATCGGCTCGTGCGTGTTTATGGGAATGGCGATCGTCTTCTTCTTCGTCGATGACGTCGTTTGGATGGCCTTTGTCTGGATGCTCAGCCTGTTCCTTACGGCCTGGTACGCCSGCAACGTGTGGCACACGATTCCCTTTGCGGCCTCCAACCTCCGGACGGCCCTGTCGGCAATCCAAACCAACGGCGGGGTCTGCGCCCTTGCGTACGGAATTGCGATCCTGGCATGCGTGTGGACCGTGGTGTGGGTGCTGGCMGTGGTCGGGGTCAGCTTCAAGGAGGCTTCGTGCGTCGCCGGCGTCTGCAAGCCCGACATCAACGCCTTTTCCGTCTTCTTTTTGATTCTCTCCTTCTACTGGACSATCCAGGTCTTCCAGAACGTCCTCCAYGTAACGGTCAGCGGCGTCGTGGGAACGTGGTGGTTTGCTCCGCAGGATGCCCTGTCGGTGTTCTCTCCGGCAATTCTCGACTCGTTCCGGCGGGCAACGACCTACAGTTTCGGAAGCATCTGCATGGGAAGCCTTTTGGTAGCGGTCATCCAATCCCTGGAGAGTCTGGCGAGAAATGCACGCCGAAACAACCGGGGTGGAATTCTGTTGTGCATCATCGAATGYATTCTTCGAATGGTTTCGAGAATCGCCGAGTACTTCAACCGATGGGCCTATTGTTATATCGGCCTCTATGGCTTTGACTATATTTCTTCRGGAAAGAARGCCATTGAATTGTTCAAGGCACGAGGTTGGACGACCATCATCATGGACAAYCTRATTTACCGKTCGCTGAGGCTGGTGGCCATCGTGGTGGGTGCCGTTTCCGGCGTGATCGGTATGCTGCTGGCCAAGGCCACGGGCTGGGTGGCGACGACGCTGGGAGAGGACTCGGACGGCCAGGTCTTTATCCTCTGCTTCCTGGTCGGCTTYTCCATGTCCTTTATCCTGATGAAAGTGGTGCTGTCCGCGGTCGATACGGTCATTGTGGCTTTTGCCGAGGCACCGAACGAATTCAACACGCACCACCCGGCTCTCTACAACAACATGGTTCAGAAATGGAGGCTGGTTTTTCCGGAGGAATGCGGATTTTGATCGAGCGAGCAATTCTATTTTTTGTGAAGCCGCTTCGAGAACCTCTRGGAGTCGAACCAAACCGCSGGGTCGTTTCTAATCCGGGAACGAGCGTTATCTCCACGCGCCTCCCACCTGTGAAGCACCGCCTTGTGCATAAAMCTCACGGGGCTATTTGCTTTTCTTTTTGTAMACTAGTTYTACGTCCGCATTGTAAGCACTATAAAAACTACTAGAAGTAATACGTTTCAAACGAAAAATTGAGCTATAGTGTAGCCAACCCAAGCCAAGGGATATCCTGCTCGAAGAAACCATGAAGGATAACCAGCGACAATGCCATTTCTSGTCCGGCGAAACACACCGAGCAATTCAATGATGGTCACGTCCTTGTTTTCGTCGMGACTTTCGCCGTGGTTGTCGTTCCCATTCGTTGTGGTACTCAAAATCTTGTTCGGGTGTTTGTGGCGGTTTGAGAATTCTTTGCCACCGTTGCTTTTCGTCCGCACGGTGGAAAATTGCAGCAAGGAWCGAGGGCATTGAGGAAACCCAAGAGCTTTCTATTCCGTGTATGTGTTTAGAACGACCCCTCGTTCTCTGTTTTGTTGAAGGGAGGCCACTTGATTCACCAACAACCGACCTTCGGTTCCGTGATCGAGTGTAACATGAAATGGCCTACTTTTCGGAAAAAAGTATTTTCAAGAGCAAATCTAATATAGAAAGGATGTGAAAACTACAGAACTCGTTTTACTTGCTGTTTCCATCCTAATCTGAGTTACAGAATTTTTCAACCCTTTCATTGTTCCGCACAGAATCTAATCCTAGATCGGCCTAAAAACCAAGATACATCTCATTATTGTGAATCAACAGAAAGTTACTTAGCTCTTAAAAACCCAAATCAGGCTCGAACCCGTGTTTCAAAAGTGAGTGGTTGAGATGTCCGGTCTGAATCATATCAAATTTTCGAGGATTTCTGTTGGTTCGTGTATTTCGTGCCGAAAGTACGTTGGGGTCTTCGCTTCGTGGCGTGGTGCGCGTACCGTAGGTTGAAGGTACYGGGGCGGGGGGTGCGAAGCGTGACAGTGACAAACGATACGACGCTCCTAACGTCCACCTATTTTCGCCGTTTCAAAAGGCGAGAACAAAATCTAGAATAGTTTGCCAAACGCATCACTAATGTATTTATGCGGTGTGCGAGAACGTCTCCYAGACAATATACCGTAGGTGGCTTTTTGATAAGATAGAGATGGATTTCACCGACAACGGCCGCGATGACGACAACGAGTCTTCTATAGTGCACGACGATGCCCAAAACCCTTTGAACGGCGAAAACGGATTCTGTGGAGACGACGACACCGATGRCATTCATCGGACACAGGCATCCTCTTCCGAGATGTCCTCGTTATCGATATCACCGAGTTCGGAAGAACAAGCATTGCCGTGGGAACCATCTGGAGTGTGGTGGAGGGACATGCTTTATTTCGTGGGACCCGGTGAGTGAGATATRCGCCGTGTATTCTGTTTGCTCGAGCAAGACCGATGGTGTTCTTTTGTTCTGCCAAGCTGATCACCACTTCCCGATTCTTGTCTTCTGATTTTCTTTTTGATTTCCTGCAGGTTGGCTCGTTTCGATTGCATATATCGATCCAGGTAATTACCAGGCCGACATCCAGGCCGGTGCTACCACGCAATATTATTTGTTGTTTTCCATCTGGTGGACCTCCATTTTGTCCATCTACGTCCAGGTCTTGTGCGTYCGGTTGGGGTATTATTCGCAAAAAACCCTAGCAGAGGTGCAGGCTAGAGAATTTAGACAGCAGCAATCCACTTGGCGCCGGTACTTTGCTTGGTTTATTGCCGAGTTCTCGGTGATTCTGACCGACCTTCCCGAGGTGATCGGAATAGGGATTGCCTGCAACTTGTTCTTYGGATGGCCCTACTGGATTGGCGTGATCATGTCCCTGATGACAACTATGTCATTCTTAGCAACAATGAAGTACGGRATGCACATATTGGAAGGAATCATGTTTTTCTTCGTGGGCATAATGTCAATCGCCTTGTTCGTTGAAATGACTTTCGTCGGACCGGATGGAACAGAAATTGTAAAGGGATGGATTTATGGGTTTGTAGAAGTTACAGCAGATGATATGTTTGCGATAGCTGGTATTCTGGGTAAGTAAGACGATTCCATTTGTCGATCAGTCGATTCGTCTTGGAGCGATTAGGATGGATACACGTACAATACGACAGATTGCTTTCTAATCCAAAATGAATTTATGCTTTKCTCTTTATTGGGCAATACCTCTTAGGAGCCGTCGTCATGCCTCACAACTTATATCTCCATACGGCCTCGGTTCAAAGCCGAAAGGTCGTTCGGCGAGACGATGTCATTAAAAAGGCTGTTTGGTATTGCTCCGTGGAACCGATCTTGCCGATCATGGTCTCCTTTTTTGTCAACCTCGCCGTGGTGGCGATTGCCGCAGAGCGAGTCTATGGGACCGACAACGCCGATTCGGTGGGACTCACAGATTTCTGCAACTATTTTTTGTCTCTGAAGGGGGGGTGTCTCATGTGGGGAATCGCACTATTGGCTGCGGGTCAGTCGAGTGCCATCACTACAACGTACACCGGGCAATACATCATGGATGGSTTTTTGAAGATCCGTCTCCCGGTGAAGGTCCGTGCCGTGGTCACCCGATTGGTCGCCATWACGCCCTGYGTGATCGTCAGTGTATTCTTTCCGCGACATTTGAATCAGATGATCAATGTCGTCAACGCCGCACTCGGATTCCTCYTGCCGTTCGCKCTATTGCCGCTCATCAAGTACAACTGTAGCGAGCTTGTCATGGGCCCCARCAATGCTTCGAAGGGTGTGGAGAAAAAAATGCTGTATGGATTTGGAGTGGTTGTCTGGCTGATCAATGCAGTGACTCTGAGGTTAGTTTCTACTACAGTGATCAATTGCTGGTTTTTGTGGTACCTAGGAACAAAGACCAAAGCGCAACATCATGCAAAATCCCTWAAAGATTTTTTTTTTCTGGWTCCTTAACTCTACGACACATTGCATAAATGAATAATGGAAGTATCCCCGGTGGTGGTTTCTTCGGCGACGGTGTCCGTGCAATGAACTGGTCATTTGCCAAGTTTGGTTGGATCCTCTTTGAACTCGTGATTCAGATATTTTATGCATGGTGGAACTATTCTTGCTTGTTCCACCCGTTAATGGAGCATGACCCTTCGCTGSAAGCCGACTCCCTGCCAAACGACGAAGACGCGGCAATGATATCCCTTTCTGAAGATAACGAGCTAACGTGACTAGTAGCGGCGCACGGCAATATCAGAAGGTACATGGCGTAGTGTCGCTGTTTTGTTTCAGTGTGTTTAATTCGGAATTTTTTGGCGAAACTAAAAGAATAATTATCTACAATCTTTAGTCTTGCAAGTGCGCTCTTTTTTCCTTTTCTCTAACCAATCAAAGAGAGATTTGAATCTGATGCTATTTCCAACTCTACATGTCGAAAACTCGTTTTTTCGAAGAGGACGTTGTTGCAGATGCCTCCCCGGGTTGCCCTTCCGCCGCGACAGCGGCCAGTGCTACCGCCAATCCTTCTTCCGTCTCCTCTATTCGTTTCTCGTTTTCTTTCCAGATTTCCTGGATGTTTTTCTCCTTGCGATCGGCATCTTCCAGGCCTTCGTCGCCGATGCGGGCTTGCAATTTAGTGCGCAGGGCATCTACCAACGCGTCGCTGTCTACGGATTGCGATGCAGATTTTGTCGTCTGTGAGCTTGTCGACGACCACCAAGAAGATGAAGAATTTTCGTTTGCATTTGAAAYGCTTTCCGGGCTGTTGTCGTCACCCGCAGATGTCGCCTCGGCCAGCACGTCTCTCAAAAATTCCTCTGTCGTCAGGGACCGAAGCAGGGCTCTGAGCTCRGAGTTTTTGGCGTGTTCCGAGTCGATCTCTTCTTGCAATTCCTGATTGGCCTTCATCTTTAGATGCAGCTTGTGCGCCAGAATATAGGCCATGCTGGCACACAGCAAATTGATGACCGAGTGCCTCTTGGCTTTGAACCGATCGACGACGCGTCTCCAAATCGGCTTGTCGTGAACCGTCAGGAGCTTTGCTTTCGTCTCGTTCATTTCTTTCTGCAACCTCAAAATATTGGCCTGGGGATCCTGCAAAAATTCACCGGTTCGCTTTTGGGATTCGAGGTATTCCTTTTTGGCCTGAGCCGGGGACGGGGACGGGAATCCCTTGGCTTGCTTGCTGCTGCTGCCACCGKTTTTGGGGGGGAGGGGGGGAGGAAGGTCTTTTTTGCGGCATGCYTTCGACGAAGAATATAGTCGACAAAGCGGATCACGAGACTTTAATGGCAATGAGGACGACAACGATGATTGATGCTGTCGTTGTTTTTGGGCGAGGAGAAGGAGCGTCCTCCGACCAGTGGACGATGCATTGCATTGGATCATGATTGATTGTTCACAACAGCTTCCGAGTCAGCCGTAGAGTTGGCTTGATCTTTGTCTTTTTTCYTGGTTGTGTTTTTGGCGAAAATGTGGGCAATGATGGTATGGGWCAAGGATGTCTTGATCTTTGGTTTCGTTGCCTTGGTTTGGTTTCGATGTGTTCTAATTTGTGTACCATACGGTACATTCCCAATCCATTCGTTCTTGAGCATTGAAATGAAAAAAACAAATCCGTCGCAAGTTTTCGCCATGGTTGAACTCAGTCCCTAGTATTTTCAGTCTTGGATTAAAGACTTATATAGTCATTCGTGGCTCAAGTTAAGTCTTGTGGATCATCACCATGGACGAACGTCTGTGACCGTTGCAACAGCCATTTTTCATTCATTTTCATTGCTTCGTAAGATCGAAACTCCAAAAAGACTATTRCGTTTCATGCTATCTGACGGATTGTCCATTTCAACGAGAGACRAGCACCAAAATAGGAGACAATGACGACTATTCGGTAAGTCCGAACTACCAATGCGGTRCTCMAATGGGAKTCAATAGGTGCAACAATCTACTGTCAAAGAGAAAAGGAATCAGCTGGAAGAAACAACAAAAACTCGTRTTTTTGCTGAATCGTCACATTGCCGAGAAAGCTTGTTGGTACACTGAGTGGATCATTAGTCCTKCTAATGGATCTCTKYCACCTGCAATTGTMACGGTCAAAGGATYAGYCGGTTTGGATCATCAATCTGCTTCAAGAACTTTACAAATTCTAATAATTTTCTACTCCCAACTCTCTTGCTATCCACATTCACGTTTCTTTTTGGTTGTCGCACCAAATACCTTTCCCTCCAATCGTCGCAAACAATCACATCATTATTTCATTACCAAAAGCTACTTCGTTCCGGAAGATGGCGACATCGAATCAGAGCCAAACGTCTTCTTGGCCCCCAAATCCCGCCATCCCAACAGCCCGCCAACCTTTGGACAGATCCGGGATGCCTTTCCGTTRCCGGGCCAGTACCACTTTCGTTTCAAGTCGGCCCTGGTACCCGGGACCGACCGCGAGAAGCACGCCCTACCCGTTTGGATGGATGTTGTTGAGGAACGCCAGCCGGTCCCGATCTGGAAGGGYGGAATCGTAGTCAAGGTCTCCCGGGTCAGCATGGAGGAGGACGATGACGACGACGACGATGATTTCCATGGGCACCACCAGGCAGCACCAGTAGCAACACATGCTCCCCCGGCTCCTGMTCCAGCGCCAACCCCTGCACAYCGRCCCGCACCCTCCGTCGCTTCCAGCGGTTCSATCGATGATCTTTTCGGRTCGACGGCGACTGCTCCTGCCCCTAGCACCGGTGGTTCGCTCCTAGACTTYAACGAYCACCACACCCCCGTCGCAAGTACAGCGCACAACGACTTTTTGGGCATGACGACTCCTCCCCCGTCTGGTATCCAATCGGCGCCCGCCAGTGGAGGCTATCACGGAAATCCTAACATGTATGCCGCACAGCAACCGCAAATGCACCCACAGCAGCAGCARCAACAAATGCGACAACCCCAGCAGCAACAGTTCCAGAGTTTTTCGTCACAAGGACAACCACAAGGCCAACAGGGTGCCTTTGGTGATTTGCAGTGGAGCTAATTCTTTGGTTTAGTCAAGTGAACGATGGTGTTTTGAAGTGGCGRAGAGAATGAGCGGAAGAGGATTTGATTGCGGCAAAGGACAGCCCGTGAAAAAATCGGTTCCGTTTTTATCAGCAGCAAACCAACAAAACCTTACCATCTCGGGATGAATTAGTTCAGCATTTAGAATTGAAGKTATTACAAGCATATCCTCGAGTTAAAATACTCGATTACAATAGAGGAGGGCACAGCATGCTGATAAATACCTCCTTGTACTGCAGCGCAATGCTTTTAGTAGTAGTATTGCAACTTAACAACAGTGAAACACAAATTACTATTATCTAAGCTTTCCAGATACATGCACATGATAGGACTACAAGTCATGAAGAAATTGTTGTTAAAGCTGTGACTACGAAGTTGCACTACGGTACTGATGTGCAAGGTCTTTATTCCTTGATCTGTACTACTGTACCGGAAGTACGTAATAGTATGTTTGTTCGTAGGAAGTAATAAATCATATTCGTGACTGGGTCATTCGATTGTCGATAATAATAACCTTAACTCTAAAAATATTGAACGAGCATACAACAATTACCGTTGTTTCGCTACGACATCAAAAAGAGAGACACGCGACAACTTTTTCTTCACATTCAATCTTCAACGCGAATCAATCCGAGGGCAAGACTTCGACATAGCTTGTCCCACAACAAGAAGGCGTCATCTGTCATCCGCTTCCTTCCAGAAGGCAAGAATAAAGGTATTAAAAAGAAATCTAGGCAAGAATGCCAACCAAGTAGAAGAAAAGRAAGGCCTTGAATTAAACAAGAAGGAAACCCAATTGGACAAGAAACCGAATTCAACTCTTCCCCGATCCGATAACTAGCGCGTGTACGACAATCCACTGGGCAGTTTTGATTTTCGTGCGTTCTGCTCCTTACYATGGGCAAGAAGAAAGGAAAGGGGAAGCCCTCGTCGGCAGCAAAAAAGAAGAAGAAAACCCAGAGTTCCAAATCCTCTTCTGTCACTGCTCCATCGTCAAGCGACGATGTGGGAAAGGGACCAAATGCCGCTGTTGCCGATCGCGTAGATGATGCCCCTTCCACGGAAGAGMTTGCGACTACAGACGATGCACGCGCAGGGATTGGGGAGACGAACGRCAATGGAGTTTCTATTGAAAACGATGAAACCAGTGCCGACAAAGAGAMACCRAGCGAAGACATACGAAAAAGAGCAGTTGCTGCTAACAATCATGTTGATGCCAACTCCTACATGAAAGAGGATTTGACTGAAAATAAACCATCAGCTCAGMATRCAAACGGCAATGAATCMCCTGCTAGAAATGGCCAAAATGGCAAGGCTAAAAACATCCCGCTTGAAGATACAGAAAAGGAAGAMATGGTTCAAGATACCGATCATATTGATTCAGCCCCCTCCACGAATGACATTTCGACTACAGATGATAATACAAGCACACAGAATGARGAGGAGAAGGACGAGGGACTATCAATTGAAAATGACACAACGATTAGCCAAAAAATCTCCTCCRCATCCAACGAAGAGGCGAATACTAATTTGACCGAYGAATTTCCCATTCYTTCGAAGGAACCTTTGGTATCTATTGATCAAAACAASTCATCTGAAAATACCGAGAAAGAAATTRGCAATACCGATGCACTCGATCAGACAACAAACAACGGAGGAAATAAAGTGGCAAATAACAATGATGATATAGGAAATAATAAACTTGGTRATTACGTCAAAACTTCAGAAGAAACTTTCGAACAAGATAATGAACAACCCTTTGCCGAAAGAGACGTCAGAAAAAATACGGAAGTTACGAGCGACGCAACAAAAAACGAAATCACAAGCGGCAACGATCTTAATTTAGATGAATCATCTGCCATCTACGATGACGAGAAAAYTGAAGGTGGTCATGATCATRACGAGAACGATGACTCTTTTAATGGCATTGYTAGCAATTGTAACAGCGATGATGAGACGGAAACMACGTACGTTGACGATATACCGTTGTTTCATTATTCTCGAATCGCTAGTGCTGGGTTGCCACGGGGCATTRCAAACCCTTCTGTGAAGGATACGGATTTAATGAAATCGACTTGTTCGGAATTGGCAGAAATTAGGATAGATCCAGAAGACCTTGTAGTGTCGAGCAACAACACTATCKCTGGGGCATCAACGAGTGGTGATTCGGGCAGAGCGGCTTCTGGGAACAACGACGACAACAATTCTGTAACAACCGCTGCTTCTGCCTCATCGGCGGCCGCAGTGGCAAGGAATCGGAGAAAGGAACAGATGCTGCTGCTCTCGTCGGATCTTTGGCGACAGCCCCATTTGATTCTAGCAACAGGATATGACGACTCGTCTCAAACCAGTGAAGGGAAAATCACTTTCACCCGCGTTCAACGGAGCTCAACCAAAACTAGTAGTCCTGCTTCTTCGGTGGTATTTGCGACAGTCTCAACGGATATTGGTGTCGGTGGAAGGGCTACCACTCCAAGCGTGTCTAGCAGTGGTAACAAATACTCGAACGTYTCGACGGAATTGTACGTACGAGAACGAGATAGCGGTGCTTATAGAGCGGCACATGGTACGTCAATTGTGGATGTATCTTTCGATTCCTCCGGATCYGTTGTTGGAGCTATTGATAAGGGAGGGCACTGTGCCATCTGGGAATTCAAGTACACAACGTCGCTCCAATATAGTTCGTTAGTCTTTGGTGATTCCAGTGGGAGCAGTCAAGSCGKCTCAGATTCCAATACGCCAACGACAACCCCAACATCGACACGCCCTCCTGTTTCAACCGTAGCAGCCGCTCCTAGCATGTTTTCCAATTTTATGTCGGTGATAACTGGAATTCCACCTCCTGATGAAAGTTTTGTAGGAGGGAGTACCCACGGTTTCAATARCAGTAGCCATGGGAGCACTACTGCTAGTCCACGCCGAGGTCCGAACACATCGAACAACACGCAATCAAACACACTCGTGCCGACTCTCACCGCGGAGATTCAGTACCAGTCACGAGTCAATTATCCGCACAAATGGGGGCCACCAACTTGCATGGTGATCGATCCAGCCTACAAACAGAAACGAGAAAAGTCCATGGTGGTTGGCTTTGCCAATGGAGAGTTGTATCTGACCAAGCGAGGCAATTTCTTTCAGCGTCGAAATGATACTGTGCTGTATCAGGCACCACATGCAGCTGACCGTGGTAGCAAAAACTCGAGCGATTCGTATCGCGGAATCGAAACCATTGTTTGGAGGGGTCCGTTGGTAGCATGGGCGGATGCTTCTGGCATCAAACTTATGGATATGGACCATCTAACCCGTATCGCTCACATCGACCGACCGGCGGGGGCATCTCCATTCCTATATCCCATGATTCGAGACGTCGAACCCAGTTTGCTGTTTGAAACAGCGCAGCATCTATTGGTTGGTTGGGGAGATTGTTTGATGCAGATCTATATCGAAGAACACGACGATGAAACTTCGGCAATATCTGCATCGACCGTTGGGAGTGACGGTGCATCCGGTACATCTAAGGTCAAAAAGCGACGGTCTGTGGCGTGCACCATGGCATGGGAGCTCGATTGCGTAGCATGCGATGTCGTCCCACTGGACAAGGATAATGTTGCGGTTTTGGGCCTTGTCTCGCTCACAAACGACGTTGATGTTTCACATTTTAGTCATGATCTAGAAATGCAAATTTTGTCGCGCAAGGATGGAACTATCGCTCACAGCGACTCTCTACCTCTGATTAAAGGAAGCGTGCACCAGAATTCTTCTAACAAGATTGATCCGGCAATATCCGTTCGCAATTTTCGTCTTATGTCATCATTTGCCCTACCGCGCATGGACGATGACGAAGAAACCAAAGTCTTGAGAGCGTTGGGAGGGACCAATGATATGGGTTACACTGGTATTGATGTCAGTTTCGATATGAACCAACCCCTTTTTGCTCTTTCAAATCCGTCTTCGAACACGAGTATTGAGTTTCATGATCCACATATGCAGTGGAATACGAAATCAATTAYTTTCGATGGCGATGACGATATTGAGACTGCGCATAAAGTTTCATCAGACGATTCAAGTATCGATAGTGACGACTATGAGTGCATACTACGACCAATAGAAACTATTCAACCATTGCCTCCACAGTTTACGATGAACACTGCTRAAGCCGGGCCTCCTCCAATAATGGTGGTTTGCACAGATTCGGATGCAGTTCTATCACTTACATCTACCATTGATGATGCAGTAGGAAATTCGTTAGATAAATACAAGTGTGCTGAAGCATTATCCCGTGGTTTGAGTCATAAGCGACAATTGCGGCGATACGATCTCGACGAATTGATCAATTACTACCTGAGAGCTCTTTTGAGAATTTCGGCAGCTGACGATGTGGAAGGCGACACCAAAGACAAACCAGCACCGGAAAGAAGGCTACTGCCGTCCTCGTCATTGTCTCTCCGAAGAATGCAACTTGCTGTGAAAGCAATGCCAGTCTTGTTGGGAGATAGAACTGAATTGTGGACGAACTGGACGAAAGAGCTAGAAAACATCCCAGGAGCTCTATTTTTCTTGAGAAATTATCTGCCTGTTCGAGGTAAGTTTTCCAAAGACAGATTTCTTTGCCAAGATGACAGATCATTGATTTCTAAATTTCTGTTTGTTCTACCTTGTTACCACTAGATCCGATCCTTCCATCGGAGATTTATCTCAGGATTCTGGAAAGGATGATTGTTGAAGTAGAACATTTGTCACAGGTATCGAAGGAAGAGATCCCGACATCAATAGATWTGTACATGGAAGCTTCTCGTCACTTTTTGGAAAGTTTGCTAGCATGGGGTCCTACTAAAGTCCTAAAGGATTTCATCTCCTTTTATAAATACAATAGAGGAAAGAGACAGGGAATAATGGTCGACAAAGATATTCGGGTAACGGAAATCTCACTTCAACGCCGTTATTTGCAAACTGCGGCAAGCTATTTGATATTCCCAGTAAGGGATGTTGAGGAAGAATTAGAAGTCTCGGCACCCAAATACGAAGTTCACAACGTGGACACAGAAGATTCTCTTTTTGATGTTTCAATGGCRGTAGCATTTATTTCACCTCGAGTACCACTTGTGGCGTTGCCAGGCGACTTAATCGAAAAAGGATTGAATGAGGTCCCGACGGTATACGCATCGTYGCGAAACAACCATACTTGTTTGGAGGCCATGGCAAGATTGCGAATGATGCAGGGTGAATATGACCAGGCACTAAAATGCTTTTTAGCAATTGGAGCTTGCCATGCGAAGGACTCACTTGAGTCGTTTGAAAACACTGCGATCAGAATTGTCAACAGTACAGATGTGATCTATGAGATACCGCCTTCGTCAATAGGGAACCGTTCATATGACTTTGTGATGAATTTGATCGAAACCCATGTTCTGAATCAATTTCTTTTCGAGAAAAACTTTTTGTTATCAACAGACTCGAAGCTGTTCATGCCAATGTTTGCTCTAATTCGTCTTGTTGGGTTGAGGCGAGTGGGAACTTTCTTGATGGAGCATTATGTCGCWGCCGATTTTACTTATGATACTACTTTGAAAGAACTGAATAATTCAGATTATTCTGACGAGCCCCTTGAACAGCCGACACGGGTTCTTCGGCTCGGATCGCTTCCTATTGATAAAGTGGCGGAGCAATTGGAAAACAGCCCTGCTATACTTCTTTGGTACTTGCATTTGGTATTTACGAGAAGACCCGATTTCTACGTCAACTTCCCTACCAACTCTCTTCCTTCCAAAAGCATTACTGATTTGCACCGGAAGCATTTCCAGCTTTACGTCGATTTCGCTGGAGAAACGAGGGATTCAAGCAAGGTATTGAGTGGAATAGAATCTTACAAGGTTGAGTCAAAGACAACCCCGTTACTAACTTTTTTGAAGGTTGCCTTGCCTCTCGGTGGAATCCTCCCAGTGGATGCAAGGCGTGTACTAGAAGTTGAGCGGAGTAAGGAWACGCTCAATAAGAGTGGTGACAATGATAATGCTCAGGAAACATCCTCGCCTGTCTTTGCATTGGAATTGGCGTATATAATCGAGATGTATAGCGAGCAAACGGAGACAGAAGCTCTTGGAATTTTGAATCTATATTTGAAAGGAGCAAAATCACTTCCATTATCAGTATCATATGCTCAAAGACAAAAGCAATTCTCTTCGAAACTTTGGGATCGTCTCATCTCTCATTGTCTTGAGAAGACATCAAGTGGAGCACTCTTTGGGGAACTGCTTGAGGCTGCTGCATTATTCGGTGCCGATCTAGCTCGCTTGGTTGAACGCATACCACCAGGGATGGTTGTGGAGGGTCTTCGGCCAAGATTGGTAGCAGCCGTGGCAGACTATCGCATGAAATTGGAGATTTACGAAGCAGCCCTGTCAACGGGATCGGAGGAAGAAGTTGTGTTGATGCGAGAGATTGGACACCGCGCACGAAGAGGTGTTCGATATAACCTGGAAAAGAACCAGAAAAGTTTTGCGGAATTGATTCAAGAAAAAATTCAAAACGACGAAGAGGTGTCAGGAGAGGCCGGGAGAGTGAAGAACAATAGTGATGAACCCACAGATGCGGTTCAAAAAATCTCTAGGCCAAAATTGAGGCGAGATCACAAACGTCTCGTATTTTCCTTGCCACGACGCTGAGGTTGGCATGGTTTTGTGCGCTGAAAGTCGTAAATAGKGACAAACACTGTAGATTAAGGTAATGTTTAATGACAAATAGAAAAAAATCCTCCTTCCGAATTGCTCCTTTACGTATATAAGTCGGTTTTAACTGTCGCTTAGCTTTTCCGTCGGGTTCTTATAATTTTATTCATGTAATTGGATCCCTTTGCGCCATCATATTTGTAGTTTCGGTACTTTTATGAAGCTTCTCGTCTAAGCTTCTCTTTCAGTATGGCCTGGATGTCCGTTCTATCAGGTCCTGTTACGTCCTTGGCCGTCGGTCGGCCCTCATTATCGTAATCAACCTCCAGTTCTACTGATTCTCTTGGATACAATTTTCGAAAGTAGGTTTCGTCAGGTGTGTAGAGGGAATTATGATGGACGTAAATACCTGGACTGTATGTCACCACTTTCTTCTCGTGTTCTTTGACAGCCCGTTCTTTGCGAATTGCCTTGGAAATTTCAAATTCTTCGTCTGCAGTTTGGAAGGGCTTGATGAAACCGAACCCTTTCTTCGGATTGTACCACTGAACAACACCCTTGATGCGATCCCCTTTCTTGATTACTTCGTCCAGATAGGCATTGAATCTAGCTAATTCGCCATCATCTTCATTCTCTGCTGTCTCACTCGTCGTTTTCTCCTCTGTATCTTTCTGTGCGGCGGCAACATCTTCTACCTCTGCCGTAGAATTTGCAGCATCTTTCACTTTCTCAGCTTGAGCTTCGGTGGCTACAGTTGCTTCAGMTTCTTCCTTGATCTTAGCTACAACCTTTTTCTCCGTTTTCATGGTCTCGACTGCTGCATCCTTTATTTCGGTCTCCTCCTCGGCCTTGGTAGTCGTTTCGTCTTCCACCTTTTCAGTCTCGGATTCCACTGCGGTCTTTGCTTCGGCTTTCGCCTTTGTTCGGGCAGAAATTGAAGCTATAGCTTCCTGCTCTGCTTTCTGTTGGGCTTCGAACTCGGCAAATTTAGCTTCAGCTTCCGCCTTTGCCTTCGCCAACATGGCGGCATCCTCCTGGGCTTTCTGCTTGGCTATTGCCTCCGCCTCGGCTCTCTCCTTYGCAGCTTGCTCGGCAGCAGCTTTTGCCTCTTCTTCCGCCTTTTTCTTTGCTTCGGCTTCTTCCTTTGCCTTTGCCTTTGCAGCGGCAGCGGCTTCCTCCTCCTTTTTCTTGGCGTCGCCTCCGAACAGGTCGTTGACCCAATCAAACATGCAGATCCGCGTTTCGACTCCGCGACTGCCAGTAAGTTTTCCAAGTGCTGCCGGTCTCGGATAGTGGGAGGAAGGCAGGAATGCCTCGATGGATATATCCATCGTGTTTGAGATGGAAGCAATGACAGCGATTGCAGCCATCGAGTTTAGAATTCCCATCGTCATCGGTGTTTTCATGGTAAAACGCTATCTTCTGGTATGTATTTGAAATGGATAGTAGTGCGTCGTCGCTTGTCCTTTCGTGTGCAGCCTATGGATTTTATCTTTTCATAGCCTGTTAGTAAAGGTTGTCGATTGATGGAATCTTTGGCGTTGTGTGATTGTTGATTTTGACTGATTCGGTTTGCAGTAACCAGTTTTTGTGACGGATGGTGGATGCTTTCTGATTGGAAAATCGAAATCGCAGTTCGTGATGGATGATTGATGATGGGAGGCTGAAGCCGAGTGATGTCAAAGGATCATGTACTAGGGCATGGTAYGATCAGTAAGGTAGTACAGTAAAACAGGAGCATCGGGGGAAAATAAACGAGTCACTAATTACTCTTGAATGATTGATCAATCGGATTTTTTTTCTGCCGATGGATTTTTTGTCAGATTTTAGATTTTGAGAATAGATCTTCGTTCTGAACAATAACGGCTTCTGTACTTTCGACCAATGTTATCTGCGCTATCATTGTTAAACCTAATTTGSATTTGAATAAACGAAAAAGTACTAAAAGTGTGGGCACGATACTAGCTAGAACTCGTTGCTGCAAACCGGCAAATAGGCGGAGTAATCCAAAATGGGCTTGGCATTTGGGACACAGCCCCGGTCGGCCGCCAACCCGGCAAGGATGACAAGTCCCAGACCTATTGTGATGCGCGAAAGTGTATTTACACTGATGAGGAAGCTTGCGTCCTTGATGTCACCGGKTTTTTCTTTAGTTCCACTGATAGTCGTTGTTGTCGATGTTGGCAACAGCGCTAARACCAGCACAATCAAATACGAGAGACCCTCCACTGCACCAATGCATCCCCCCGGYCCAGCAGGCAAACCACCCCCTGTAGTAGCTACTGAATACAAAGAAACCCACACCACCGGCTGGCAAGCCAACCCAACATAGTCAACTACCGAACCARTGTTGGTCCTTCTTTTGTCGTTTTCGTTCTCCGCAAAGTTGTCRCCCCTGTTGCTATGTAGTGCCYGTGAAGGACGATGTCCTGGTTCGTAYACCTTTGCGACGCGATAGTGCCTGATCCCATTGACWGCGCCCGGAGTACAGAATGCCCGTGGTTGTGATCGTGACTGAAGCATGATGGGATGTTTCTCCTGGACAYGRGCAGGAACATCCCGACGAAGGAATACTGACGACGAAAGAAGAAGGCATTCCACTCCCACCAACAACTGGGCTATGATTAGGGCAGTCAGTGTCCTTAAGATCCGATCAACCGAGTCGACATGAMTGACAAGCATGCTTGAGAGAAAATCTGTTGAAATTTATTTCTTTCGGTGCCAAGGGTATTTCCGAAACTGCGATAGATGATAGGCTGCTGAAACTTCTTCGGTCAGCGGCTCATAAAGTTAGAACTCTTATGTATGCTACATCAATATCCAAATAGGTTTTGTTTTTGTCCCTTCAGACTGTTTGGCTCATTCAAGGGTTGAATATGTTGTTCACCCTTTTTCGTACAGCACTCGTACATCGAATGATTGCACGGTACTTGGGTACTTTGTACCAGGTACATAGAAGTATGGTACGTACTTGTACTCGTAGTACTTCAGAAGAGCTGGAACGCATCGTCCACAAATTTCATACTGTACGTACCGTAAGTACTCGTACGTACTTACTGTACCGATAAAATAAAACAAATGCGTTCGGTACGTAGACTCGTACCAGGTACTCGTATCTCACTCTTACAAGCGGCCTTGTTTCATAATACTAGACCCATTCGACTCATTGAGTGCAACGCACTCGGAGTAGTTCAATCTTGGACTTTACGCAAGATAGGAAATGACGCTCTTTTTTTCGCAGTTCTTATCACGGAAGTTCAAACAAAATACGACTACGAACTACGTCCTATCTAGCAGGGGTCATCTATCTAGAACAYTAACGAACAGATCTTCAAATTCAATCCTACTTAGGGATGCATTGCACGTTTGATTTCATTCCCGCTTAGAATATGGTTGTTCGAAATTTTTGGGCTTYTGAGGATACAGTACATAGAAATACAGAAAYAATAATACATRATGCTCCCGCCRTGAAAGAACTCTCGAAAACGTGGCAAGAATGCCATCTTCTGAAACATGCACCGTWCTGTACAATTCGGAAGATACCCAAACACGAACAATCCAATTCAGATCGACAACTTTTGYAACGAACGAAACGATCTCATAATATTACAGAACAGAAAAAAAAATCAACGTTAAATTACCATTTWAAAAAAACATGACAGAAATTCAAACGATTGCCGACGTCACCCGATGYATTGCATTGGTCGTACTTGTGCTTTTATGTCTCCGAATAGGAGGTTTTATATTCAATAACGAGRAGACAAAAAAGTATGATAATTGGCTTCGGAATAACCTGAAAACTATTTATCATTTCCATGCACCTGCTTTGTACCTCGCATTCCATCTCTCCGAGGGTGTGGCRTACAGTTCAGACTCTTCCTTGTCGAGGAATCCTTTTGTGGAAATCATTTTCAACATTTTTTTTATTCCATTGGCTATTCTCCTGTATGATGGTGGAGCGATCCATACTACCGGTATCAAAGACGCTTTGCTCGCTAACATGCATCATTTGGGTGCAATTATCGCGCTGCCATATCATATCTACGAGAGCAACCCCATGATTGCCTCACGAAATACGAAGGTGTTCGCATGGATTTGGTTTCCTCATTCCTTCTCATTTCTTCAAACGTACATATTTCCTGTTTTCGGAATCAAAAAAGGCAAAGAACAAGATAAATCCAAAATCTTGTCGATGATGAGATACGCATACGCCATGAGAACTATTGCTCTCGTTTATTCCTATTTCAATGATGAGGGTCAACCAGGTATCGGTTGGAACTATCAAACGGCATCCCTCACATCGTTGCTTATTGGAAGGCATGCGTTGAATATGGGCACAGTCGATTGGATGCGTTACATTGAAATTCCTGGAACAGTTTTCGTTTACTGCACGGCTATTTGTGGGCACAAYGCTCGTATCGGTCTGGTCACCACCGCAGCTTTATATTTGGGTTGTTGGGTTCGATCCGTATGGAAACAAGAAGAACGCCCCTCGAAATGGGATCCGAAGCAACCCGAGGTAGCTAGAATTCTTTCGAAGCACGAAAAGAGATTCTTTTCGGAGTTCCCGGATGGTTTGTCAGAGGGGATCAGTGCTAGTCCTACGAAAAGTGTCGATGCTGTCAAAAGTTGGTGCACTACACACCCTGAATATGAGAAAGAATATCCTGTCATCTGGTGCATTTGTTTGAATGATGTGCAGAGATTGGAAGACCTCATCCAGAAAGGCGCTGATCCACACGAGGTCCTGTTTGGTGTCGTCACACCAGTCGACATCGCGGTTCCCTTCGGTCGGCTTCATTGTGCAATGATTCTCCTGAAAGCAGGCGTTGATCCATGGGAAAAATACGGTCAGAACTCAGTCTGGGGTCATGCTAAGAAAGAAAGTATCGTTCCGTTGTTGGAATTGAAAAAAGAACTCGAACCAGCTGCATTTGAAGCTTATCCACCGATCGTCCAAGAATCTATCCTTGAGCGATGTAGGAAGCGAATTTCTCAACTATTTCAAAAGAAACACAACTAGATAAGAGTTTAAAATCCAGACATTGTACTTCGTGGTACTTCGATTTAGTATCCCGAGGCATGGTCGCTTAGAGTTTAGTACTTCTCATTACAATCCTTATTTTATAAATATGACATCGTTACTGTCCTCCCAAGTATTCTCGAAGACCCCCCGCACAGGTTAATAAAGTCCTTCTATGGGACTCGTGAAGATCACCGACAAGTCTGAGTGGTACAGATAAAGATTCTTCTGAGCTGTTTGTTGCTGCATTKATAGCTTCGTCCCTTTTCCTCTTCGAATTGGCAGCGGCGTTAGTAAGGTGATCAACAATGGCGAGACCAATTTCGGGAGTCAGTTCGATATCCAATGGTTCATCGCTATCAATACCCGCCGCTTGTTGTGCTTGGTATTGAATGAGCTCCCCTGGTATTTCGGTAGGCGATACCTCGAATCGAAAACGGTCTTCGAGGACGATCTCTACCGTGTCGTCTTCGTAAACCGCAAATCCGTCGCCGTCGCCACCRGATGTGTCGCAAAATCCATACGAAAACAGGCGCCTCCATGCCGGCACGGTAGAGCCACCATAAGAAATGCAAACTTGATCGTCCGCCGCTATGTCTCTGAGTGCCTGAACCATCATGTAATCGTCTTTCCGGAAGAATTCGGCGTTGGGCTCGGGGGAGTGGTTAATCATGTCAAACACTGGAACCAGCACCCGTAGATCTTTCACGTCGCCACCAGTGCTCTCTCCAGAGAAGCGTAAAGCACACCGGCAAGAACGGGTCTGTACCAAATYAAGTGCCCATTCTATGGTGTCCTGGATTTCGCCACCGTTGTTGCAATATGATGATGGGATTGCTCCCATCAAATCACCCATTGGAGCCGCTCGTGCAAAGTACGCAGAATCTACTGCCAGCTCGAGTGGCATGTAATTGGTTTCGCTGAGAATTGATTCGGGCCAGTGTATGGGGAGAAACTGTCGAAGCAACGATCGGGACGGCAAAAGTTTCAGCCACGCTTGCGTGGCCCGATCGAGACAATCCGCCTCCTTTTTTATTTTTTGCTCGTGCTGTTTCTCTAGAACGCATGCGGCCAATCTCGTTACCCAATCCTGGATCAACAACGCCGATTCCGAGCTTTCCTCTTCCGACTGATCCTGCTGCTGGTGTTCCAGCAACCACAAAGGTGGCTGATCGTCACGGAGGCATGACGAAAGAGGCATTTTCAAAAGGATCTCTCCTTCTTTTAATGATTTGTTTGCATAGACACCGCGGATTCCATTGTTAGAATCAAGCCGAAGCAGATCGCTTGGCGACCCCCCGAACAATGAGATAAGTTTTGGCAAATTCACGTCATGATCGTAGGAGAAAAGGTCGTCGTCATCGACACTAGCACCAAAAAGAGGGTGCTCCCGCATCTGTCCCCTRCGACCAGAGATACAAATTTTGTTCCGCCGTATCCTCCAATTGCTGGTGATAGAGTGGTGGGAAAAACCMTCTTGGCAGATTGTTCGTGGTGCCAACCACGAAAATGAAAAAACAGACACCAAAGCGCTGCTAACCAACAACCAATGGATGGAACATGCTGCTGAACACATGTTGAATCGATTTTCCTTTGCGTTGCTTTGACCGATGCAAAACGGTGAAATGTTTAGTCTGTCTATCGATGAACTTCGGCCTCTGCGCATGTGTGGTAATTTGGTGCAACGTCCAAATGGATCTTGTGTCGTCGATCCAAAATGATCATCAACAATCAATGGAGGCAATACATTCTTTTGATCGGGGTGTCGTTTTGAAAAATCTTGAGCTCTGTGACGCATACGGTACAGTATTCAAAACTAAACGATAGTAGGACCAATTCATAATCCAAGTACCTATGTTACATATGATATGGAAAAAATGAGACCACGTTGGAATTTTATGAATTTAAAAAATCAAAAATAATAATTGCAATGCTAGTATGCTAATGAGGGAGGAACAAGGCTTTGATTGTGATGATTCCGCTTGTCATACGTGCGATCTATGTTTCTGATGATTCTAGCTGTGTAGTATWAGTCACAAACAAMCAATCTGGGTGCAGAAGAAGAAGTCAACAACAAGAAGAAGAACGAGCAATAATACGAGTACAGACCACAGCATTCATGGCAAACGTTGCCATTCTTGTAAATTTATATTCTCTTCTAGTTCACAAGTGATCAATKGGGTCCTCGTTGGTTACCTCTTGTTGGTGTATCTTTGGACATCAGTTCTGAATGCATCGACTAGTAGTAGTAGTAGAGATTACAGCATCTTATCATCGCGCCTTCTGTATGCCTACTTGTTAAATATTATAGCCGAGATGTTTCAAAGGAAAAAGGATTCTAGTAGTACTATGCTTGGTTGAACAGGTGAACGTAGACTTTCCATGACTTGTACAGTAGCTGGTGCCACCCMCTGCGARTAGGAAGGCCATAKCAAGGAACCCCACCCGCCCGCCCGTCCACCAGAGGACGCCCGGCCGCGTCCTCACTCTTCCATCGCGCCGTCTYCCCGGCCGCCGCCGGCCGCCGGAGCGGAGAGGTTCGGATTGGGCTGCCACACAATGTCGCACGGCGGCAAAGGGGCTTCGTCGACCGCYCCCGCTGCCGCGCGGGGCAGGAGBCCCATACGCTCCCAGACCTCCACCGGCAGGTCMCGGAGGGGCGGGTTGTGGCTCACAACCAGCCGCCGGAGGCCCGGGTGGTCGGACAGGATCCCCTCCGGCAGGGCCCCTAGCAGGTTTCCGTTCGCGGAGAGGTGCGCCAGCGAGCGCAGGCCCCCGCTCGACAGCTCGGAAAGGGACTCCAGGCGGTTCGAGGAGAGGTGGAGGATCCGGAGGTGCTCCGGCCAGTCTCGGACACCGAGCCTCCGGACGTGGTTGTGCCGYAGGAGGAGCTCCTCGAGGGCAGGGAACCACTCGGCCAGATTCGGGGGCAGGAYGGCCCGCGCCGGAGAGGTCCCACTCTGCTCCGCCTCGCGGGGATCGTCTCCTGCGTCCTTGCTGGTGTTTGGATTGGCGTTTCCCGTGTCGCCCCCTTCGCCGGCCCCGTCCCTGCTGCCATCGGCGTCTGTGGTTCCCAGCAGGTTCCGATCCAGGCAGAGAATTTTCAGGTTCTTGAGCGGTGTCACCTCGTTCGTCGTTGTCGAAGCATCCTTCATGGCCGTGTCGTCCCACTCGTATTCGAATTCTTCCCCGTCGTCCCTGTTCTTCCCGCTGTTGCCGATGTTGCTGCCGCTGCCGTTGGTCRTGTCCGCCTCACCAATGTCTAGGTGGGTGATTCTGTTGTTGGGAAGCCGCAGGCTTTCGAGGTTCGGGAGCTTCAGCAACGCCCTCGGCAGGGCTCCGGYGAGCTTGCAGTCGTCGAGCCACAGGTGCTTGAGGGATTTGACCTCCGAAAAGTCGTCGGGGATCCCCTTGCTCAGGGGGTTCCGCCCCAGGTTGAGCGTCTCCAGGTTGGGCGCCGAGGCGCCAAAGACGGGCCCAAATCCGGTCARATCGTGGATGTCGCACTCGTAGAGGTTCACCACCGACAGGTGCCCAAGCTTCGGGAAGTGTTCCGGCTGGCAGAGGACCCTTACGCATCCGTTGAATTCTTGCTTGCGGCGGCCGAGCTTGAGGATCCGGAGGGGCTCCTCGCGCTTGGTGCGCTTGATTTTTGTCCCGTTGTTGCTGTTTTCGTCGTTCCCTTCGTCGTACGTCCTGCAATCGACGGCGTCGCTTAGGATGGTGGGGATCTTCCGCAAGTCTTTCTTTATGAACATGCTGGAAAAATGGGTCTGGGTGTCTCTGGCGTAGCAGTTCTGGAATTGTTTGGGATTCTAGTCACCGATACCTGTCKTCCGATCTTGCTTTTCTTTGGTGTTGCAATGTCGGTGGATCCTCCTCGTGTTGAGAAAGAAACGCGTCCGGCCAGTGTTTTTGTGTAGTCGGTGCGGATGAGAAGACAGGACGCTTGCAATCATCRACTGCGATACTACCTTGTACTACCTTACTTTGTACCCGTATGTACGTGCGGAACCCCATTAATTTTTTAACGCGTTTTGCCCTTTGCTCGCTATTCGATGGCATTGTTTTCGCAACTATTTTTTGGCGCGCTTGACTAGTTCATTCGTCTATCCKCGGCGCGCCTTTGTCGCGCAGCATCGTGCAAGGCGAAATCTGTTGAATCTGTTGAAACGGTCCCAAACATACCGGTAGCACATCCACCATACGATAGGGTTTGTACTCGTACAYTAGGAATGCCTCGATGGGGCTGATTGAATTGGTGCCTAATTAAGTGGTCAAATAAATACTGTTGGATAGGTAATACTCTTACTGCATATTTCWCACTGCCAATTGCATTCTTTTCTTTATTGGTAACATCGTCCCTCCGAGAAGAGAAAGCGCTGAAGACCTGCATATTGTGATGGCTTCTAGCAATAGTGAAAGTAACAAGAAATAGCGAACAATCTAGCATCTAATACCAAAAAGTAGAAAAGGAAGGGAAACTAATAGCTTATGGTTATTGTTTTTACATCGTAAATATAGTAACGAAACACCAGCAGCAAATTTCTTAATCCTTCTTGAGACTCTTTTCGGCCTTGGGTTGCAGAGGCTTGGTGACAAGGTACAAGATCAAACCCGAACCGAACCCAAGAGTAGGAGACGTCATGGCGGTCAAGACGGCGGTTCCCCATCCAACAGCAAAGTCGATTCCCTTCAGTGCCATCAGGGACTTGGGCATGACAACACTCTTGACGACGGCGCTCACAATAACGGCACTGAGAGCGGCCTTGGGCGTCGCGCTCATGATGTTCATGTACGGCATGGCAACGATCCAGATGATGGCGGTGAGGATGCAGGCGAGCTGGGAGGTAGTTCCCGTCATTCGGGAGACCAGCGATCGGCTCATGCTTCCCGAAATGGGGGCCGATCCAACGACGGAGGCAACTCCGCAGGCGACRCCCTGGGCGATCAACTCGCGGGGGGCACTCCATGGGATGCCGTTTTCCGACTCGAATCCGGAGGCGATTCCCATGATGGACAAAAAGTTCACACCAGCAAACAAAAGAGACGTAATGGCGAGTGCGGGCCATCCTCCCATGCGCTCCGCAACGGGTGCCTCCAAAACCTTGGAGTAGTCCAAGACTCCGACGGGGATTTTCAAGTCGGTTCCGGGAACGGCAATTCCGGCATCGGGGTCCAGGGCGGGGATTTCTCCGACAACACCACCGGAGTAGTCAAAGTTCATGCTGTACATAGTGGCGGCGGCGGTGGCGATGATGACCTCCGAACCCGGGGGGAGGGCCTTTGGCAGGATCTTCTTTCCGTTCATGACGAACCACGTACCGATCACGAACATGATGGTGGGRACGATGGCCCACTGCGTGGGATGCGTAAGACTGTAAACGAAACCCGTTACGTTGACGGCACCAGTAGCCTGGGGAGCCGAAGCYTTGATGGCGGAGACGAATCCGCCAAAGATGGCGTCGTCGGCCACCAAGGACTTGACCTGCTTCGATCCCCTGTCGAACAATCCGTTGGGAAGAGCCGACACCAATACACCGAGGGCACATCCCCATTTGAATCCTGGAATYGCCATCAGATTTGGTCACAGTGTAGCAAATGAAACRTTCAGAGTGAGTTGGATTGKATCAACAAGGACGATATATTGCRCTGCTAGCCGTCCATGGGATCGATGCATCATTGGTCACCTTGGTCTGGTGTTCSTATCGAAAAAAGTATGTRCTCGTCGATGAAATTCCCGTTTCTGACTTCAACWGTGGGCATACGCTATCTTGTCTACTCACCTGTGGCGACGCACTTTGGTACGTAAGCTGCGAGTTTTCCGAATCCAACGACGGCCAAGAAAACAGAGGCGATTCCAACATACAGCGAGTAGGCGGCAACGAGTTCTACRTAGGCTTCCTCTCCGTGTTCCGCCATGTAAGCTTCACCGTTCAGGTCGGACTTGGCCATGAGTGCGGTGATGGAAGTGACACCGGCGTTCATGAAGGGTCCTCCCGTTACGAAACCCCATGCCATGAGGGGTGGCCCGGCCGTGGCCAATCCACGGTAGCTCGCGTATCCCACGGTTTCGGCGTACGCAATTAGCTGGGGTACGGAAGTGGCAGCCATAATGGCTCCACTGATAAAATCTCTGACAGGGTTGAATTGAGGCTTTCCCATTTTCGACGTTTTGGAATTCTGTGGTCTGTCGACTGGATAGAATGACTAGGAGAAGAAGAGGAGGAGAATGATGTGAATCTCAGTTTGATTTCTGTTTGCGGTCTGCTACGCCGATGAAACACAATTTCGACCAAATGCTGTCATCAACTGTCACGAGTTCGCTTGATGGGAGCTCTAACACGTTTCCCACCACACGTACGTGTTTCATTTGTTTCTTGATTGATTCTTGATTGATTCGACTCAAAAAACATTCGAATTTCAATTTCAAATGTGACGTGGAAGTCTGTACGTACTACCCATACGTTTCGTATGTTGACCAGTGACGTGCGGAGTWAGAGTACGTACKCTCTGTACTCYGTARCAAGGTAAATTTTGGTATTTTTTGGTTCTTGTCACTCTTTTCTAGTASWAGTAMYMGT
>CAACVS010000440.1:105428-136090 GCA_900660405.1 Pseudo-nitzschia multistriata
GTACTTCTACAAGATAATCTCATGTAGCTTTCTKGAGTGAATAAAAAGCCTACTCTCCTTCGCTGTAAATGCGGAAGGCTACGCTTGCTGCTATAGAGTAAAGCGGAAACAGAGCAGATCTTTCTTGCTTGTTACGAAGTATTTTGTAAAATGAGAAATAGTATATAMAGTTTTCAATTTCACAGTGTTTGAGGATGCAACAAAGCTTAGTGTCCGAMTAATAGAAATTGAATATACTTATACACAATATCATATTAGCTTGTCCAACTCTCAAAGCGCATTAAACATGACAAGCAAATTCCGAATATATCCGAAGTGCAATATTTTGGTCCACTCGTTGCAAGAGCGTTCAATTGAACCAGTTTTTTTTCACCGATTCTGTAAGAGCTGACACGTTGCAGAATAGAATGAAACAATTRTGTCACGTAATTGCACCGAAGACTGCTATCTGCAAAGTTGAATCTTTACCGGCGTGTTCGAACTGGGACTGGACTCATATCACTCATGTCGCGCATCCTGTAGTTGTTCTCATCGTCGGTRTCTTCGGCACTATCAAYGTCTTGAGAAAGCCARACGGGTTCGTTGCTCCGCGGCTCCTGACCATTCCAATCGTCGTGTTCACCATCTTCGTCGACCTCCAAACCGCAAGTGCTATCTCCGCATTGATCGGGTGCATCCTCGTTCTTTATTCGATTACCATACCATTGGTGRAAGAACTGATTGACAATGTCTCGTTTGCATTGTTCTCGAACCAACACGCGAATSCCAACCTTTYGATTTTCRATGGGAACAAATGAACTGTGTTTGCACTCTTTTACTTGTTCGGCAACCGGTAGTTCTTCAATCGGACCGAATATTTTCTCCTCGCTCATTTTGTCGTAAAAACGCATACGTAAGAGGGGATTCTGGCTACCAGCTCCGTGATGCATGCAAAACTTTTTCACGATGAAATCTTTCGCTTCTAATTTTGCAGTGGAATCGCTGCTATTTTGTTCTATCCAAAACATCCTCTCCTGGAGAATACCGGAGTGGATTTCGGTTTCGCTCATTTTCCACACAGCAGTATCTCGCTGGCTATTCTTGGCCTTTTCCAACTCCTCTCCTTCTAGGTCTTCGATGTCGGCAATTGATCGATTTATATCTAGCGTTAAATCGACCGCACACTTGTAGAAGTCGCGTCGTTTGAATCTCCGGCACAAAGCTCGTGCTTCTGTCAATCTTTCGTCTGTGGAATGCGCTATAAGTGTAAGAATGCTATCGTCGAGTCGCAATAAGAATTCGCTCTTGATGTAAGCTCGACTCATGGGAAATTTCTCACCAGAGTGAGATTCTAGTCGAAGATAAGGATCAGCAAGRCATAGAATGTCACAAATCATGCTTTCTACTGCTGCCGTTGTTTTGTGTTGGTAAACAAAATTATGGAGGAACAAGCGCTGTTGGAAAAAATGCATCGTAGTCACTATGTGCTTCTCGGGGTAACAAATCATATAATGCATATCTGGTTCATCTTTGCCTTTGCACGTAGGGCACTTTTCTGGTCGACTRCACCTTCCTAAAGCAACGCGTGCATCGGTGATCATTTTCATGAAGATACCCCGTTTACCCATCGCGCGAGTGTGATCTCTTGCAAAATAATCAATCTTATCTACGTCAAGTCCATTGTGTCGGTTGCTGACAATATCATAAAGCCACTCAAGCTGTTTTTGCTGCCTGCCAACAAAACTATTTAGGCCGTTCAGAGGCTTTCCAAATATGCATTCCTTCAAGTATGGATGAACAGAAAGAGCATTGTTAGTAAAACCATTGCTCTAGCATATTCTCTCTAGTGTTTTACTTGAGAACCTACCTTGATAAAGACGAAATCACGACTTGTTAGCACCGAATCTTCGAGTTTGCGAGGTTTGAATACTCGCATTGAATTCGCATCAATGCCGTTTCCAATCTGTTTCAAAGGTTTATCCAAATTGTTCATGTCGATCATCAACCCGAGTTCTTCCAAGGCAGCATCGATAAAAAGAAGGGATGATTGCTCATGACTCCATTGGGGAATGGGTTGCAAATGTTCGCAGTCGCTGTACTCTTCTTTCAAATCGGGATTGGCCTCTAAAAATTTAGGAAGATAATGATCTCGAAATCCCTCATAAGTGTGAGAGTATGGACCGTGACCAATGTCATGTAGCAATCCTGCCAACTTCACACAAAGAACATCCTTATCAGTTGCTCCCAGCTCCGGTTGTTCCTCCTTGATTGTTTTACACATTTTCTCGGCCAAGAACGCAACTCCGAGAGAATGCTGTTTTGGATAGAATGRCAACATAAAAATTATAAGYAATTTCSAAGAATGCGTTGTATTCTCGGTTTGCACATCCCGAGTTATCRTCGAATTAMTCTGTTGCTTCAGAAAAACTCACCTGGAACCGATTGTGATTGGCGCATGCATAAATGAATTCGGCGTTTCCCAATTGACGTATGTTTCGCAGCCGCTGAAATACTTCTGTGTCAACGAGTGCCYTCGTGACAGGACAAAGTTCAATGCTCTCGTGGATTTCGTCATTGGTGTCCATCTTGTCCTTATGGTAGGTTAGTTTCCGTAAGACAAACTCWACGCCTGTCGACTTGAAACGCTTTGACGGCGGCAGATCATTGTCTTCGACTCTGCTGAGCCGATATTTTTGTTTTTCASTCGACTGGRACTGCATAATGAATATGGTTCAGCAAGTGCGCTGAATGAGTAGGCATGTAAAAATGGAAGATAGGGGTGCTGCAGGGGAACTTTCACAGCAGAATTTTCCTCTTGTAATCGGCCAGCTTTTGAAGTGTCTTGAGTTTCTTGGTAGTCCTGGATTACTATTCTGTCAATGTAACAAAGAATCTGTCCTGATATTTGGAAGCTATCAATTGATAATGCCGAATAATGGAGACTCCCGAATTATGTTAGGGATTTGTAMCTTTGAGAAGCAGATTGAAGCAGGAACTTGCATCCACTACGAACCTAATCCAAGACCATCGAAAATATCTGGGATCAAGTAAACGTTTTTGATTCCGTACTCGTACCGTTAGCCACTTGCGCTATCGATAGAGTAGATCATGCCAGAAAATCTGTCTCTACGAGATCTCTACGAATCTGAATTCTCCTAATGCCAATTTTTAAATTTCGTCSTTGTGGCAGGATGATTGGTCACTATGATCGCGCTTGTAACAATATAAAATTTGAACTGATTCTAGCACAATACTTATGCCTCAGTAGTATTTACGAGTAAAATAGTAGATAGCGGTTGTTTGCAGTTCGAGTGTAATAGCCAATTTTTCCTGATGAACACTGCCCCAAAATAATACGAAAAAACCTGTCACACAAGATGTTGCGTGATTCCTTAAAACCGTCTCTCATTATCGATCCCTTTTTTCGAATTTGACGTTCCGTACGGAACTGCGGTTGGAAGTCCAAATGCGTACTTGGGTACCAACTGCTCAAAATCACGAAGTACTGTAGTCGTATAGATTAATGTAGTTTTTTGAAGTTTTTCCATTTAGTAATACGGAAATCCATGGCGCTCTTAATTCTTTCCATAAGCAAAACGACTTTTCAAAAAACAATGCAAGTCTAGCGTTGTGCACAGCAGGACGAGTAGTGATGAAAACAGCACGGAAATGCTGTATGAGGTAATCGAACTTCGTATCGACCAGCAGAGTAAAGATATTATGTGATTGAGTAATACCAACTTTGATTAAATTCAGAAAAATGTCACCATGAGGATTAAAGAAACTTGTTCAAGAGTTCCCAATCAACGCATTGCAAACTGTGAATTGGATAGTGTCGATTGATGAAATCAAAGAAACCACGAATAATATTACTGGGAGAAAGGAACATCTACTTCGTGTAATTGATGATTTATTTTATTTTACAGAGTTCGCTTTGGAGTTCTACTTTGTTGTTATGACCCAGTATCATTGTCTGCTGCATCGAACGTTTCAGTGTTTTCTAGTTTTTCTTCTCGCCTTCATCGTCTTTTTCTTGCCTTTCGTTTCTAGGAATGAAACGTCCAGCATCATCAAACATGTCGATGGTAGGCATTCGATCTTCGACAGCCTTGGATATCAGAGGGATCTTATCGGGCTTGATGCCTAGCAGGGAACTTATCGAAGCGTATGTAACAACCAACAAGAGGGCCCCAAATATGGCCGTCGAGCCGGCCTGATTGACAGCGGCTGGGATCTGGATTCCAGCCATCCCTCCCAATCCTCCGACCAAGGCTGCAATTAGACCAGGGAAGAAGAGGGCAATGTCGATGAAGATGGCCTGTTGCATGTTRAACCGTACCAATTTGTTCAGGCCCGGATTATTCGACAAGGTGTTCAGGGCTATGAATGCGAGAAATCCAGAAAACGGAATAGTCCTGTAAGCTGYATACAATAAAGCCAGGRMAAAAAAGAGTGGATTTTCGGGGTTGTCCAGGATTAAGAACCGGCCGAATTGAAGGCTGTCCAATAGTGGGAACAAATATGGCAAAACACTGACGATTTTGTCCGTTTGGGTAGGTTCCTTGTCATTTAAGAGAGCCAGTCTTGCTTCGGCCATTCGCGCGGCCTCTTCTTCTTTCTGAGCTTCGACAATCGCATCTCGTGCCAATTGCTTTTCTTCTCTCGCAAAGGCCTCCAGTTGATTTCTGAACTGGTCGACGGAAACCATTTCTTCCAGCTGGAGGTATCCGTCCCCACTAATGTCGAACTTGTCCATGAGTTTCTGSACGCGTTCCTCGCTGATCTCAGTTTTGAGGGAGTTCTCCAGTCCTGCCTTCAACTCTTCCTTCGAGATCTTTCCGTCGGAGTTGTCGTCGAACTTTTCGAACGCCATTTTTGCGATGTTGGCGCGTTCTTCGGCCTGCTCGGCCTCGAGGGAAGCGGCCTCCGAGCGCAATTTCTGCGCCATGGCTTTGAGGCGCGYGATCTCGTCGTCTTGGTCRGYTGTCGAGGAGGACTCCACAGAGGTGTTGAGCGCCATCGACTGTCGTGGAACTGAGTTCTTGTTAAAGGCGATTGAACTTGGGGTCGTCGACCGAGCGCTTGGTCGGATAGAAAATGCGGCGACTCCATTGTGGTTGGTGGCCAAGACGCAGGCGAGAGCGATGTATGCGGTTCCAAATTTCATTTTCAAAAAGTTATAATGTTTGGTTAGCGTTGCGGGGTTGAATTTTTGTGATTTTTGTGATTGTTTAGGGTTGCGAATTGTGGATTTGTGAGCAGAAGAGAATGCTGCAAGTTCAGAGAAAGGATATCGTCGATGCTATAGAGCTGAAGCCRATATTGTCCTGCAGTGTTGATTGTTGTGAAGTAATCTAGTTGTGTCAAGTTTGGAGTTTTCTGACGGAGTCGTGTCTATTTGATTGGTTTGTGTCAAGAAAGCGCTTGTCGTGTTGTATGAGATTGCGCAAGTGGATATCTTCAGCACACTAATATCCAAKGGGGAAGATAAGTTGAATTGGCAAAAAGACTGCCGTATATTGTTTTGACAGCATATGCCACTCGCATCAGCAGAATTACTTCCACTCAGAGACACAATTCGAGGTGAAGTGAAACGAAACAAGATCCAATCATCAGTGAAGCCTCAATGCGGACACAACCAACAAWAGCATGTGTACGACTTGGTCTGAATGAAGAAGTTGTAATGCTGACGTGAATCTGAACCAGATGATTTTTTTACTTTGTCGGAAGAACACGTCAGTCCCGTGTAAGTCACGTTTGTCCAAAATAGTATCGCGCGATTCATGCCATACCGCATCGTACGTACGCCGTGCTGCGTCCGTCATCACGGTATGTACGTACGAGTGTACGTACTCGTAGTACAATTGTTCACAGGATATCATTTTTGTATGGATACCGGAGCAAGTAAAAAGCRTTACGTACGTTGCGGTGCTGTAGTACGATGCATAGCGAACATTTAAAATGGATAGAGAAACAAATTCCACAAGGCCCCACGCAAGGAATCTTTCATTCCCCTACGGTACTGTACAGTGCGTACGGTACGATACGAAGGCGATGTGAACAGCTGTTTTCAGGTTTATTGACAGCACTTTTTTGGTTAGAAATTCTTCTTCTCGTCATCTAGTCTGTTGGAGGACAGACGTTCGCGCGCACATCCACCAAAATAACGAAATGCATAAAATACATATCGAGGTAAGATGCCTCTCATCAAAGGTGTGAAGAATCAACAGAATCCCAAGGGTTTTCTGATTGATCTCAGACTTTTCTAATTTATCTAGTCAATAGGATTATTTATTCTTTAAGGCTTCGCACATTGCGTGTCGAATCAACATAAATTAGAAAAGTATCAGTATCACTACTAACACTGCAGCCCTGTTAAAAGGACCAACAGAGCTGTATAACGCGGACCCAAGGGCCCACACTCAAAGCGATCCAAGGAGAGCAAACACAGGGACGACAAGTCGACCCAACACCACAAGATGGATCAACTAAACGAACAAGAGATTACAAACAATGCATCGAAGAAACAGGTTAAGGATGAACACAATCTAACCACAACAAAGGATGGAGAAACATGGAGCAAGCAAAAGAGCAAGAGTTCATCGAACCAGAGCTCAACAAGGAGGAACACCGATGCAAGCACAAAGAAGTTCACTGGACACTGCCGAGGTGACCTCAAAGGGATTGTCGTCACCGAAGAAGGAAACCTCGCACAGTTCAAGGAACTACAACGAAGATTACGAACCCTTGGTGGATCAAAATATATGCCCAAAGTTGGGAAATCAATAGAGCTAATGCGGAGATTTACAAGGGTAGACTTCATGCCAAGAGAACCAAACCCAGATGATTGGACAGTTGGGAATAAGGAGGTAACAGGAATCAAGACAGCGCTCACCAGGATGTACGATGAAGAGATCAAAGAGTCGGTGAAAAAGTTCGGACTGTACACCTCCGACATGGAGAAGCTGTATGTAGTGGCCCTTGGACAACTCGACGAAGGGATGCAGGAGAAGCTCAAGGGCAGTGAAAAATGGGAACACATCAATGACATAGCCTGTCCAATAGAGCTGTTAGCCCTACTGCGAGATGTATGTTATCAAGGAAACCAGACCAAGGCATATACACCAACCAATGTCATACGATGTATCCGGAAGCTCATGTGCTCGCGACAACGGGAGCAGGATGGGACCACATATATCCAAGGCATTATCCAACAGTACGAGGTACTGGAGGCAATCGCCGGAGGCATGACATGCCCAGCACTTATCAAGTATGAGCTGGAGACAAACAAGGACCAGCACAACAAACTCACGTATACCGAATATAAGGACCTGTCAGAAGGAAGCCGCACCAAGCAGGTTATTGACCAGGCAGTGAAACAGCGGCTATTGGCCACCATAATTGTTGAGGGGAGTGCCGAAGAAAACAGCAAGCTCAAGGAGAGATTGGAGGACCAATTCAGCATGGGCTATAATGGATATCCAGCGACAGTGACGGAGGCACGGCACATGGTAAGCCACTTCAAAGGAAGCCGCAAAGGCGGGAATAAGAGTGCGGGGGTCAGTAAGCACAAGGCCAACAGACCGAAAACTCATCAGGAAGCAACCGCATTCGTAACGAGGGCCGATGTGGTACATCACAATGACCACGATGAGGAGAACAGGGAGCTTAACGTGGAGCCAACTAATGAAGAGGAGGGTGATGATACATACCTGAACAGCCACCAGCTCCTCCTGCAGGCAATTGAGAATAACGAGAGCTTTGGTGATGAGTACCATGTCCATGGGGAACACTCTTTCTTCCAATGTTGCACCACGACAACACAGGAAGCAACACCCTCAGCTGTAAATACATGCAGGGAAGCTAATGACATTGTATTCACATATAGCGACCACGTGGAACGCTTCTTTGCACAACATGGTACAAACGAAGGCCCTGGGCGAATCAACCCAAATTGGATACTCCTGGACAGTGAATCATCGTGCAACCTGGTAGTAAATCCACACATAGTGAAGAACATAAGGCGAGCACCACGTTCACAGGTGATGCATATACATTGCAACTCAGGAGTGGCACACACCAATCTGATTGCAGACCTCCCAGGCTTTGGGGAGGTTTGGTTCTATGAACAGGGGATCGCAAACGTGTTGTCACTAGCACTCGTGTCTGAGCAATTCAGAGTCACCATGGATACCGACTGCGACAATGCTTTGCATGTGCATAAGCCAGGAGGGGGAACACGCCGCTTTGGCCGATCCAAGTGCAATTTGTACTACTGTGACATCAGGAAACATCAAGGAATTACACTCACCATAACATCAGTAGAAGGAACACAGTCCGAGTTCTCTGACCTGGACTGCCGACGGGCAATGAAGGCCAGGAAGCTGCAGGAGATCATGGGTTTTCCAACCTCGAAGGACCTAATCAACATGATCGAAAACAAGCTGGTGCACAACTGTGGGGTAACCAGGCGAGACATCCAAAATGCGGAGATCATATATGGAAAGCATGTTAGTATTGTGAAAGGGAAGACCGTACGACGGACTGGCGAACACATACGGGAGGATGTGTCACCAGTACCACCAGATATACTGGACCGGTACGGTGAGGTGCTGGTGCTGGTGCACATAGATATCCTAACAGTTAATGGTGTACTGTTCTTTCACTCGATCTCGAGACATTTGAGGTTCAGAACAGCAAGGGCCATCACGAATGCAAGACAGAGCACAATGTTAGAATGCATTGAAAGTCTGGTAGGCCAATACAGAGCAAGAGGTTTCACTGTAACACAAATAAGCGGGGATAACCAATTCCAGTGTTTGCGGGACGATCTACTGCGGATGTCCCCACCAGTTATGCTGCAGTGTGTTGCGGCCGGTCAACACGAGCCTACAATAGAGCGAAGCAACAGGACACTAAAAGAAAGCGTGAGATGCTACGTGAACCACCTACCTTTCAAGAAGCTACCAAAACGGTGCATCATTGAGCTAATATACACAGCAGTGTACTGGCTCAACTGCAGAACCACAGGGGTCCATCGGACCAAGTCGATACGCGAAATCATGACAGGGGTATGCTTGGATGCCAAGCAGGACTGTAAATTCCAATTCATGGAGCCCATACTTGCCCATGTGGATGATACAGATAACACGATGAGGCCACGAGCGGTGGACGCGCTGTATCTGAGGCCAACGGGCCTAGTCACCGGAGGCTACTATGCTTTTGTCATCAACAGTGCAAAGCGCATACACCGAAAATCAGCGACGGCAACCCCGCTAACTAAAACACTGATTGAGAAGGTTACGAGAATTGGGGAGGCCGATAAGATGCCCAGCGGGGTGTGCTTTGGTGATGCAGAAGGAAATACAACCATCCTGGACCTTGATGACAGTCCCGGAGGAGTGAACACCGATGATGATGATGCATCTGATGCAACATACAGGCCGCCGGGAAAGGACGATGCGTCCGTGGAAACTGAGCTGGATGAGTATGTGGATGAGGAAGGGATTGACGCCGAGGAGGAACAGGGACTGAGAGCAGAGAGGGTCACTCACGAGGACCCAGCAGGGACTGATGATAGAACCGAGCAAGCCACAACCAGACCTGCAGATGAGGAGGAGACAGGCCTGACGGATGGCGAGACCAGGGAGACAGTGGAGACAGCGACGGAAGATGAAGTGACGACAGCCGACCCAGCCGACCGTGTGGAAGATACAGAGGAGGAGCCAGTGAGCTCTCGGCTGCGGAAACAAGTGACGCGATCACACAATAAATACGGTGAGGATGATGGTTATGAAGCTACAACACACAGCAGATCATTCTTTACAGCTGGATACGTGAGGGCGGTGGAGCATCTCTGTCAGCAAACTACCAATGCAATAGCCAATTACAACAATCTAGAGGCAACACAAGCAACAAAACAGTACGGAATCAAGGAAGGGATCAGACGATTTGGTGATGCAGGAGTGAATGCAGTCCTAAAAGAACTGAAACAGTTGCACGACCGGAATGTTGTGTCAGCGATTCATCCGGGAAAGCTGACAGCTGAGATAAAGGAACAAGCCTTACCATATTTGATGTTCCTAAAGAGGAAGAGGGACACATCAATCAAGGGTCGAGGGTGTGCCGATGGGCGGAGACAACGAGAGTACATAAGAAAGGAAGATGCAGCATCGCCAACAGTGTCATTATATGCCCTCGTACTGTCGTGTGTAATCGACGCTATCGAGGAAAGAGACGTAGCGACAGCAGATATCCCAGGGGCTTTCCTACAGACCCCAATGCCGGAAGGGGAAGATGTTTACATCAGGCTTGATGGAACCATGGCTGAGCTTCTCTGCAGAGTAAACCCAAAGATGTATAGAAAGTACTTGGTAAACAGGAATGGAAAAAAGACACTGTTCACAAAAGCTGAAAAGGCAATATATGGCACATTGAGAGCAGCACTGCTGTTCTGGGAGAAGCTGTACGGACAGCTTGAGGAGTGGGGCTTTGAACTAAACCCATATGACCCTTGCAACGTGAACAAGATGATCAATGGCAAGCAATGCACGATCGTATGGCACGTTGATGATTTGAAGATATCACACTGCGATGCAGGAGTGGTGACAAAGATCATAGAGCGGCTTAACGGTGAGTTTGGGAAGGAGTCTCCACTAACAGAGACACGTGGAAAGATACATGATTATGTAGGCATGACCATTGATTACAGTGACCCTGGAAAAGTCAAGTTCAGCATGTTCGACTACCTCGAGGAGATCATACAGAACCTTCCCGACAGCCTGCGAGGAACAGCAAACACACCAGCGGCGGATCATCTGTTCAAGGTGAATGAAGACGGTATAAAACTGGACATGGAGAGGGCCGACAAGTTTCACCATTATGTAGCAAAACTGCTTTTCATGGCTAAGAGAGCACGGCCAGACATACAGACTGCAGTTGCTTTCCTATGCACAAGGGTCTCCGAGCCAGATGAGGATGATTGGAGGAAACTCAAAAGAGTAATGAGCTACCTGATATCGTCGCCATATATTCCACTAGTTCTTGGATGGGATGGAACCGGACACGTGTACTGGCACGTGGATGCCGCGTTTGCTGTACACAATGACATGAAGAGTCACTCCGGCGGTGTAATGACGTTCGGAAATGGAGCAGCTATCACGACGTGCACCAAGCAAAAGCTGAACACAAAGAGCTCAACTGAGGCCGAAGTCGTGGGTGTTGATGATAACATGACTTTCATCCTATGGGCGAGATACTTCCTGGAAGCCCAGCAACAGCACATGACTGACAACATCGCCGACGGACGACAGAATGAGCATGGCCCAAGGGGACCGACGCTAGGGAACACCCATGTCATATACCAGGATAATGAAAGCGCCATCAAGCTCGAAAGGAACGGACAAAGGTCCAGCACTCGGAGGACCAAACACATCAATATTCGATACTTCTTCGTGACCGACCGCATTAAGAAGGGGGAGGTGACGGTGGAGTACTGCCCGACTGATGATATCATCGCCGACTATTTCACCAAGCCTCTGCAAGGGAGCAAGTTTGTTAAGTTCAGGAATACTATCCAAGGGATCAGCAATGAAGACTGTATCAAGTATAAGCAAGCATACTTTGGTGCAAAGAAGGCGAGAGCAGCTAGTAGCGAGTGAATCATGTACCCAATGAAGCGCTGCGGTCTCATGCAGTAGGAATTCTACACGATGAATCATGGAGACCTACCCGCACAAAACCGCAACGAGGAGTGTGTTGGAGGACAGACGTTCGCGCGCACATCCACCAAAATAACGAAATGCATAAAATACATATCGAGGTAAGATGCCTCTCATCAAAGGTGTGAAGAATCAACAGAATCCCAAGGGTTTTCTGATTGATCTCAGACTTTTCTAATTTATCTAGTCAATAGGATTATTTATTCTTTAAGGCTTCGCACATTGCGTGTCGAATCAACATAGTCTTTCAACGTCAAAAAAGCAATACTGTACAATCCGAGAGTAATCGACAGGAGAAAGTATTTCAAGAACAGAAGTAAATACCAAGCAACAAGCAGCAAACCAAGAACAAAACAGCCACAGGAGTAATCAAAGTGGCAATGATGATATCTGCTATCGCAAGTCAAACGTCGAAGCCTTTATTGCGATCGGCCCTTTCCCGTCCTTTGTCCGCCATTCGTACTGGAMGCCAGTGGAAGGGAACATCTGCCACCACGAGGAGAGACATTTCGATCGGCACGGACCTCACTAAAAATGAAACCACSCTTCAAAAAGCGCGGCCTTGGGTAAGAAAAAGGCGATAGGGGAGTTGGATGCACCCTACGGTGTAGGACTGACCTCCGCAGATCAAAGATCTTCTCCTCGTCCGTTCGATTCCATCCCACTCACACCTGTTATACTGTTTTTTGGCCAACCAATACTACGCGCATGCACAACCCGATTGATGGAATGYGTTCTTCCAMTACAACGTGTAGCACATGAACGATTCGGATTCCAACCTTGCAGATGATAACGCCGTAACCATGCCCGAATTGTTCCAAGGCAAAAAAGTGGCCATCTTCGGGGTCCCCGCCCCGTTCACCGGAACGTGCACAACGGCCCATTATCCCCCCTACCAAAAACTCCAGGACAAATTTGTGGCCAAGGGGGTCGACAAGCTCGTGTGCTATTCGGTTGCGGACCCCTACGCTCACTACAATTGGGGYAAGACGATGGGAAACGACTTYGACAAGATTTCCTTTTTGGCCGACGTGGACGGTGCGTGGGCGCGATCGAACGAGCTGGAGCAAGACTACACGGTGGYCTCGCTGGGACACCGATCGGCCCGCTTTTCTATGATTGTCGACAACGGCATCGTGACGGCCTTCAATCTTGTCGAAGATGCCGATGGTGATGCCGAGCTGTTGCTGGAGCAAGCATGAGCAAGTACTTGACGTACTATATAACGAATAATGCATCAAAACTAGAGCTGAGCATTAGTAATCCGTGTCGCTGGAATATTCTTCGAAAGAAATGAAACATTTGAACAACAGACTTAAAAAGAGCGTAGAATTTTAAGTTCAACATACCAACCGCCAATGGTGAAAGTATTACGTTGACTTGAATCATCTTTGCTCCGTTAACAAATATTTTGCGAATACAATGATATTGCGAATTCGTCTTCGTCCGGGTCAGAGACTTGCTGCTACTCTTTTTGTTGGTTATGAACCTGTTGCAAAATTTGGTCCACGACAGAAGCCACTTCCAGACTATCTTGATGAGTAAAGTATTGACATTCTTTTTCGCCGTTGATCAGCGAATCTGTAACAGATTGGATTTGATGCGTAAATCCAATGCTGCCAGGATAGTTCCAGGTGGTATAAGAGTCGTCTGGCAAGGGAAATTCGAAGACSTCTTCTTCGATCACGCCACGCCCGGCATCGGCCTGCAACTTGACAACAGTTGGAACGTGGGCAGGAGGTTCCAAAATAATTCTTCCTTTCGTACCTTGAACGACGACTCGCTCYTCCGTATTGGCATCACCTGTCACGATAAACTGCAAAAACCCAGAAGAACCATACTGAATATTTGTCAAAACCGTGTGGTCGACACCATTGCGAAAGTTCCCCATAGCCTGAACGCGGGAAGGTGGAGATCCCGAAAATCCTACCTGCCCAAGCTGAACCATGTACATGCCGATATCCAGTATCATCCCCCCACTTTCTGGGGCCCATATACGATCTTCAGGCCCACAATCTTTCGTAGACCACCCAAAATCGGCTTGAATAGTTGATATTTGACCGATTGTGCCTTGCTGGATCAAGGATTGAACTTTTCTCATAGCAGGAAAACAGCGGGTCCACAAACCTTCCATCAAAAAAGTATTTTGCTGTTTCGCTAACGAGACGAGTGAATTTGTATCTTGATAGCTCAGAGTCAGAGGTTTTTCGACGACAGTAGGTTTCTTCGCCAGAAGAGATTGCATCGCCAGAGGATAATGYTGATTGGCAATAGATCCAATGTAAACAACGTCGATAGAATCATCCCGTAGCAACTCTTCATAAGTCCCGTACGCTTTGGAAATGCCATGCTTTTCTGCAAAGGACTCAGCGTTAGCCAACGACCGTGCAGCTACCGCTGCCACTTTCGATCCCTCCGTCACTGCAACTGCCTTTGCATAGTCGGARGAAATTTTTCCTGCGCTTAAAATTCCCCATCGAATGGGTCTACTGCGGGAAAGAACAGACATGCCTCCATGGAATACTACGAAAGCATATTGGAAGATTGTGTGACGAAAAGCTTTTTCACGACGTTTTTATCTATCCCATTTTTCGTTCGTACGATACGTACTGGTTCAGAATCAGAAAGTGAGCGGAACTAAGAACGAGTACGTACTGTAATTGTGACGTCGTACAGTASAGTACGGTACTGTTAATTTTCAACGCTTGGGGTCACACAAGGAATGGAACTTTTTCTCAATCTACCGCCATCCTCTCTCAACACCATCAAACTTTACGGTTAAAATTAAAATTTTAACAAGGGATTTATGCTGCTAAGCCACATGAATACTCTATGGAATAGTCCTAAAATCTCTCTTTTCATGTGCAAGGTTCAAGAGAACTTAATTCTTTTTTCAATAGCCCGACACTTCCTACGGTATGCATTATTCTTGAGAAGAAAGAAGAAGCATAGCGCATGGAAGAGAGATTGCGCTCCTCATCCTTGGAAGTTGAGAATCTTTGGGGAGGAGGGGCGATTCAAAATTTGAATCGTGCACTGACGCAAGCCCAAAACAGATCAGAAACAAAATCCGATAATTTTTGTACAGAACTCGTTCCGTATGAGAGGACCTGTAATTCATACCGCGAAGTATTGAGAAAAGAAAAGAGGCTTACTCCATTCGGATCAAGCATTTTTATCWGACGTCTATTAAATACATTTATCCCATAAAATTTCCAATTAGAATCGACAACATCGCACGATTCATACCACAATAGTAGACGAAGGAAGAAGATGAACAACGAGACCTTGRCAACAATCGCCCGCGAAAACACTTCATTGGCACTTAGCACGCTTGCGATTGCAGCGGCCGGAGCTGCAGTCGTTTTTGCGTCAACCGCAATCTCTCGAAAACCGGATAWTTCCCAAAACGACAAGCCGATACCGCTTCCTGTTGCACCAATTGGTTCGAAATTCGCGATACTCCCCAAATCGGGAGTCACCTTGCGCTACACTGATACCCAAGAGGAACAAGTCACCGAGAAAGACTCTGGTGAAAGCAGCTCTGAGCAAGTAACTTTCGTATTGCTCCACGGCTTTGCTGGYTGTGTCGAAACTTGGGAGTTATTGACTCCATATCTCGTTAAAAGCAACAGCACAACTAATGAAARCGAGGTTGCGGTACGAGTTGTAGCCATAGATATGGTTGGTAGCGGATTCTCGGACAAACCTATTGGAGACGACTTTGATTATGCCTACCGAAACCAGGGTAAGGTTGTTTCAGAATTCATCTCCGTTCTAAGCTTGTCRAACGTTGTGATTGTAGGGCACAGCTCAGGAACAGTGGTMGGCGCCGCAACCGCGAGCCAACAACAAAGTAATGA
This sequence comes from Pseudo-nitzschia multistriata, assembly GCA_900660405.1. Taxonomy (NCBI): domain Eukaryota; phylum Bacillariophyta; class Bacillariophyceae; order Bacillariales; family Bacillariaceae; genus Pseudo-nitzschia; species Pseudo-nitzschia multistriata. Next base: position 120,991 of record CAACVS010000440.1, read on the forward strand.
GAGCGGGAAAACCGCGGTCGTGGGGGCTGTGTTTATGGCATGTGCGCTGTTCCGTCCAAAATCAGATTTTTTTTCCAAAAGCTGGCTCAAGCCTTTGTTYCGCTGGATGACCAAGAAAATGATGGCCAATCGCAAGCAGAGTTTGGAAAGRATGCACCTCCCAGCGCATGCTGAGCGAGTTCTGACCGACGACTTCGTCGAAAAATTTGCGGCACCCACKAGACTTCCAAATTTTCACGATGCGCTGGTAGAAACAGTGATGGCCAAAGAAGCTCCATATGAAGAATTAGTAGATGAATTGATAAACACGCCGTCAGCTCCGTTCCCAATGCTATTTGTTTGGGGGAAACAGGATACTTATACACCTCTTCCTGCTGAACAGAAAGACTCAATTCAGCAAAAACTTGATACTATGAACAAGACATCAGAGCAAGAACGACAACCCATTGTSGAGACGACAGAACTAGATGAATGCCATCATTATCCTCAACACGAGCAGCCCGAGGCCTTAGCGAACGAAATTTTGACATTTGTCCAAAARAAYGTAAAACTCCATTAAGTTTTGAAATTTATACTCACTTAYGATGGCTTTGGTCGTTTGAATCTTCATGTGCGAGACCTGCTATTTTATCTAGTAAAGTACTTGGTTGCCAAGGGTTCCKCCRATTGCAATGGCGAGTGCTGTGGTGATAGTACAGTTCTTTATCTTCGTAAATTTCAAYGACAACCTTAAAWAATRAGGAATTTGGTTTTGTTCAAAAGATTTCAGTCAATTTTTCTACACAAACACAATAGCATGATGCTAAATTGGATTCCTGTATACTGAAAGTGGGCCAAAGTGAAGAATATCAAATACCAATCTTTTTAGCCTATTGTATTTTATGCTGTTTCAAAATCATTTTTACCCATTCACTGTACTATTATTTCTTGACATTTGTCTAGTAGTTGTACTTGTCTGTCTTCTAGCATCATATTAGTAGTTAAAATTAATGGCAGTGGGTACAATACTATATTGTACTAGTACTAGTAGCAAAAAGAATCATAAGAACAAACATTGAAACATCACCTTCCAATGCTTCTACCTTGTAGTAGCTATTGACCTACTCTAATGTGACCACCAGCAACAACAATCCAACAGGGTGAAATGGGATATAGTAGTACTAGGATATTCTATTTCAGATCCTTGTGCTTTTACAGCAAGTCCGGCAAGAATTCGTTGATGAGCACCTAACGTGGAATATCCTTGCCGCCAGCATTGAGAAGACAAATTCTAACTCACCAGATAATACAGTTGTTCTAGCAAAACATAGAATGTTCTTTCTTCAAAACATATCATGACAGGAGTCCACCATCCAATGGTGAGGAGGAGGGGGTAAATTGCACATTGCCATCACTACTACTACTACTAGTAGCAGTACTAGTAGTAGTACTGCAGCATGACACCATTGCTCCCCTGTTTGATTCTGAAATTGGTTGTCACTTACTAATAAGATTGCTTCAGGAGATAGTAAAAGGGATACACCATTGAAACAACCTACTAGCACCACTACTACAGGAGAGGTCGAGATGTGATGTTGGTGACAGTAATACATCATATCATTTGTTTGCTGTGTCAATTCTGGCCTCTTTAAAGTGAAGAGGAGCTCTTTGAGGAGGGGTATTAATGGCAATCAACCACCATTGACATGGAGACCATCAGCAACATAATTCAGGAATCCTTATTCAGCTACCACCAGTACTACTAGTAGTATTCATTCAATTCTGAGCTACTAGAAGCAGAGGGCGGGGGCAGGTATTGGTAGGAGTAGTAGTAGTAAATGATACAGTGGTAGCAGGTTATAACTACTACTAGTAGTTATAACCTGATTCTTTTTCTTCTTGGAGTCCAAACCAGTATAAGTGAATTCCTGTTATCCAGAACAAGCCCAAATAATCACCAGCACCAGCAGTGTTTTTGGTGCTACTAGAATGACTGCTATGTGATTGTTACTAATGATGTTACATCAACAGTCAATTCTAGGAACAGTAGTAGATTGGAGCCAGATCTCTGTTATCACTGCTGATCCATGTTGTTCTTCTTTTTTAGTAGCTTCTGTAGAAACAGATTTTTTCAATACTAGTACAGAGCTGGTGGCTGACCAGTACTAGTACTACTAGTACCACATTTAAAAGCTGATTGTCAGTACTAGTTGTGTCTCTAGTAGTAAAGCAATTGCCAAAAATCAAAATTCTTGCATTTATTGGCTCTCCTGTGATCAAAGTCATCCTTTTTCAGTCCAATCAATGCCTCCTACTATCTGTAGTCATATGTGCAAACTGCATACTTGCAAATTTAATGCTGAGTACTATTTTAACTCCCTACTAGATTCTGACAAATTCAACTGCTGTATCAATACCAGCATGTGCTGCTTGTACAACAACAACAACAACAACAACAATATTCAGTTTCAGTTTATGAATGCATCAAAATAGTAGTACAAGTAGTACTAGTAGCGCATTCTGCTGGGTTGGATAATACCCATGCCCAAGAAATTTGGTGGTTTGTCATTAGTAAGATCACCATAATTCATTAATCAAGTCAATGCTTATTGAAATTTTATATTACCAGAAGTGAATCACACCCATTTTACTACTGCTAGTAGATAGTAGAATTGATGGTACTGGTATGATCTTGTGATGTCATCTATTCTTAATATWATTTGCATTTGTGACAGAGTCACCAGCATAGCATAGTAATATTGAAGGATACCAGATCCACCATGAGTTGTTCCAATTCAATCTTCTTCATTTCACCATTCAATTGAGTGCAATCACTTGCTGGTTACAATTTAACAGAATAACAACAACAACTCTTTTTGAGTTGTAAAGATCATGAGTGCTTTCTCAACCAGGCCAAATACTACCTGGTAGGTGCAAAAATAAATTGTTGTCCTTCTTATCTGAACCATGTGACACAATAACACCAATTTTTGGTGGGACATCCTCAATAGTWAAATCACAGCAAGACTCAACTAGTACTAGAGGAGTATGTTTTCACCACATACTACAAAGAATAATAGTTCAAGCTCTGTTTTAAACTTATCAAACTCAAGAAGTTCAAGCCATCAATTGTAAGTCCAAGAATACCCATTCTACCACACATTGGCTGGTGGTGTGTAATCAGGAAAATTGAAAATTATTACTTTCCTTTCTTGTTTAAACTTCCTCATTTTCAGTTCTCACAATCTTCCACTACTAAGCTCTTCTTGTTGTAAATACTCAATCAATAAGGCATAGAAAGCATGATAGTAAAGCATGATAGTATATTCATTTKGCAGTACCATATCAGCACTAGTACCAACAAGATAAAAGAAGGACTACTACTAGACTGGCACTACTACTTTGCCACTCTGCCTGCAATTTTAGAACATCACTCATAATATCAATGAATTTGTCATCTGCTGGACTTCTATCCTCTAATGTGAGTTGTATCTGTATTGCAAGAAGAAGGAAGCAAGAAGCCAGATGCAAGTGCATCTGAATTAACATTATTGCTCCAGCAGCCATACCAGCACTGGCTTGTGCTCTCCTATCAACTCCATAGTAAAATTTTCTTCTTTTTTGGAGACCTGCCTGATTGTTCTTGTAATACTTACAACAGAAACATCAAGGTCTCTTGCATTGTTCAAGTCAAGAAGGACACTGGCAGAAATGAGGAGATTATCCAGCTTGAGTGATGATCACCACCAAGCAAGAAGCAACAGGACACTACAATAAATGAAAATGGAATAGTACTTTCTCAACAAACTAGGCCACCAACTTGGTAGACCTGCCTAGTAGTACTAGAACTAATACTAGTTTTGATGGATTGTCATCAGGAGCTGTTCTTGCTGCTAGATTTACTACTACTAAGACTTCTCCACAAGAAACAAACAATACCAAACATTAAGTATCTTCAGATGCACTAGTACTGGCACTAGTAGTATGGATGTCACCACAATGTTCAGCACCAGCAGTACCACTACATCATGCCTGTTAACAGTGATATATCCTTGTAGTGGGGAATATTATGAAGAATCAGCTGGTTGTTCTCCTCTCCCTCCTGCTAGGTTATCCTCACACCAATAACACATATCTATGGTTTTGCAGCATGGATGGAGGAATCCATACAATTAAGGAAATTCTGTGATATCATGGTTGCRAATCAGCAGAGTAACTCTCACAATACTAGAAGTGCCACCTGCAGGGTAGTAGTACTAGTAGTAGTAGTAGTATGTCCAGGAATATCATTACTACATCAATGTCATTCTGTACTTCTTATCTACAGTACAAACAGTAGCCACCATGAGCTTAAATAAAAAACAACAAAAAGAACAAGCAAGAAAGATTTTGATTGGTGATGAACAGATCTTTTGTTTCCATTTGTATCAGGTTGRTTAAATGTACCAGTACATCATATAATTCTTGAACAATTCCATGTAYCTTCTTCTTCTCTCACATATTGCGTACATGTACAATTTGAGAGGATGATTTTGCTGACCTTTTGCCACTAATTATTGAGAGTTCAATATGAGTAGCTTTCCCAGCAGCAGAATACCCATCAACAGAGCTCTAATTCTTGCCCATTGCAACTACATCCAAATATATTTGTTCAACAGGAGCATGAAGGCAAGATTCAGGTCATCTGAGCATGTACTCATCTGTCTTTCTGAATAGTTCAGCGATGGCAGCAAGCCACTCATTGGTCCTGCTTGGTGCTCTAAACAATACATATATTCATCAATTCTGCTCAGCATTGGTTTTGATTGTTGAGRTGGTCAAATTGGGGAAAGTTTGAGTAAAATAAAGTGTTCTCTGTCTAATTCTCTATTCATTGTTTTCAAACTATGGGCTCTCCTCCYAGATCTAATAATCACGGGCTTTGAGAATGAATTCCTCGGAGGAGAGCCTTTGGTAGGTACTGCTGGGTGCCCTAAGCAATGTACAAGGCATACCTGGAGAAAGCTTTTGAGATCATATCTTTGCATGTTTGGATTTGGGGAGACATATACTACCAATTGTTGCACCAACAACAAGCTATGCCTGCAGCGCTTCAAATATTTTTTGTGATTGTGCTGCTTTCGGGCGCGGCTCTTTCGAGAATCCCTATAAACATTGGGATGAACAACAAAGGCGCCCGATCCTTAATAAAGATTTCTAGTGATGGGTCTATCATCTGTAAGTGAGGTGTATGCACCTCTAGAAGCAGTAAAACAAACCATTAGGTTCTTTCATGTTCCATTCCAATGTCGGAATATTTTATTTGTGGCTGTGCTCCTTTGAGGAGTTATCACCCAMTCTTCAGTCATTTGAGAAATAAACAATTAACTAGCTCTGGCTGCATAATATTGGCAGGCATATTTGAAGTGCCCGTGCACCAAAAAGGAAGCACAACTGCAGATCCACGAATATTGTTCTTACGGATGTCGAAAGACATAAAAAGATTTGAAATCCCATTTCAACCAAAGACTTGAAATTCTTGCCCTTCATCATCTGATGGTTTCCTTGGATATGACTATATATAATTAATTGTTAGGAGGGTGTATTGTAAACCGATTTCTCTGGTGGTAGCGACGCGCTGTCAAGGAAGCTACTGCTCAACTCAAAATTCAGTGTCTTCTGATGAAACCTCTACCACTGGCTCCGTTGTTGCGTCGCTGTCATCGAATCCCATTGCGATCATCCTGTTTTGAATCCATTTGTAAAAATAGATAAGACCGAAAATGATCATGGGATTCTTGGCCAAAAACGAGAGGAATTTAAATAGGGGGTTACGTCCCATGTCTCCGAGTTCCATCAATCGCGGGGCTTCCGAGATGGGATGCCGTTCCGCGTCCTTCCATTTTTGTACTGTGGCAGCGATTTCTGCTGCGTCCCCGTTGGCTTTCATGACATCATCGCGGGCCTCACCCCCCGAGATGAACTCTCCGGTCTTGGCATCGAGAATGGCAATGGAGGGAATGCCGGTAACTTGGAGCATATTGGAGAGATTTTGCTTGATCTCAGCCGATCCGTCCACCGATGGAATGGCCAACCARGGCATTTTTTCGAACTGCGTTTCGCCATTCCAAGTCGTTCGTATCAAATTTAAAATGCAGTAWAATAATTCGTTAGCGAGACTATCGAATGACGTGCTCGTCGATCCTTGTCTTCTATCATTACTTATCAAAGATATTATTSTGTTTACTTACATATCCATCGAATTCTTCTCTGCTTCGGTCCGAACTGATGAAGACAATTTCYAGTCCACTGTTCGATGCCTTCGCAGCTTTGTAGAATTCGGTGAGGATCGGGGTGAATCGCTGGCATGGCGGACACCAAGATGCAGAGAAATAAAGTCCAATAAGGCTCGCATTGGATGATTTGAATGCATCCTCCGTGGGCACGGCATTTCCCTTCACGTCCTTCAGGAGCTTTTCGCCCACCAAGGATTCTAGCGAAAAGACGTCCTTGTTATTGTCGTCTACAGGTGTAATTGTGACCATAGTGGAAAATGCAATTTGGTTTCGATAGTATTGTTGCTGTATGAGTGACRCAACGGTGCAATTGTCCTCCTTTTTGTTTTGGGTTGTGTCCGTCTGTCTTGAGAGGAAACCTTTCTTCTCATTCAGTTTTTATCCGTATGTCCTACGGTATGTCCTGACACCTTTTTATTAAAAAAATTTAAATTAAATTCACCCACCCAGCGCACTCTGATGGGAGACTCCGATGAGAAGCGAATACTTTAATGTCATTCGTGTTGCAACGTTGCAGATTTTCTGTCACGAATCAAAAATCTTGCTCTGCCTGTTGTTCGCAWAGAGACCTTGAAGTAAATAGGGACGAGTACGATACTGTACTCGTAACAAACATCGTGTCGTACTCGTACTCGTAACGGTACGAGTATGATCAAGTTGGTCGTCCACTGTAGTAGGTACAGTACTTCTTCGTAGCAGAAGATCCATCGGCAGTCTTCACGACGTTAGAACAAGAACGACAACTTTCAACCGTTTTCATTATTTCACCTACCGTATGCTTCGAGTTTGTAGTCGTACAGTTTCATCTCATCATCGGACTCGACGCAAATAATACACCGCCGTCTCCATCATCGACTACGACACACTCCCGATGAAAGGAGAGAAACAAAACCCATAACAGCATTCTTTCCTTGGTCTATCAAAAAAAGGAACGAGAACAAAGATGTGCAGAATATAAATTGTGAAGCCGATTTTTGGCAAGTWCAAGGTTCAATTTGGGGAGGGATCATATCGCTGATATTTACATAGCGGCTTGAAGAGTATTGGAAATGGATCAATAGCTCTGCGTAAATATCCAATGTTCGTCCAATTCAACACATTCGGTGCCATATGTAGAATATACAACAATCCGCCGGACGGAGCGATTCTTGACCAACAAGGGTCGCGAGGGAGCCGAAAAGGAAAACATAAGACGGGAAAGAATAAATKGTGGGTCATTTCTTCTTTTCTCGTCTAGGCATGGATGATAAAATTATTCAGGGATTGTTTGCAGTTCGTGCAAAAGCTGCAGTTCAGAGATTAATCAAACGAATCAATACTCGAAGAACTTTCATGTACCGTAGGGTATACAACAGGATGAAACAAAGCATCATCACAAGGTCAATGAACGGATAATTGACCATTGTAGTGTTTTCGCGTCGAACGATTTCATAYAAACTTGAAACAGTTTCGGTCCATGATTTTGATGATATGTAAGTTCTGATTATCTAATTTAAAGATTTTGTAATATGTATTTTCGGAACGAATCTAGCTTGATGGTGCCTTTTAGTTCCTCTTGTTCTAATTGTTGTCCTTGTTGTTCTCAGTCACATAACCATGACGATTTTTCATGTATTTTGATTAGATTCGTTCGTGTCGTTTGTTTTCATTTGCACCATTCACTTTAGTTTGCAATTTACCATTTCTTGGTGTTGGAGGCTGCAGCAATGACGGATTCGACCGCAATAGAGCAAGACTTGGTAGCCGCCAACTTGTCGCTGACGGAGTTCTGGATCTTCTTGCAAAAGGCAACTTCGATGGCCTTTTTGTCAAAGGGGTTCGAGTTGAGAGATTGGATATCGAATTGACTTCCCATGGCATCGTCATCGGGACAGTGGCGGCACAAGAAAGCTTCGACGGGGCTGACGATATCCAATACCAAGGTGTTGGTCTGCTGGGCTCCACCCATGGAGTCGTCATCAGGGCAGTGACGGCACAAGAATCCCTCAGGACTTCCAGTAGCAGCGGTAAATGGGATCTCGGCATCGGTCAAGTAGTGGTTGGCTCCCCAGTGAACATCGTTATAGGCAGAGACAAAGGCCTTTGCGAGGATAGCTTGTTCCTCTTTGGTAGCATCGCCGGTACCGACACCCTTCAGGATAATAGTGGAGTCAACGGTTGCAACTTTATTGGTAGCAGAAGAAACACGCTTGTTGTTACTAGATTTCTCTTCAATGTCAAATCGAATGGCGCACGACTTGGCAGAGCTGAGGTACTTGGAGTTTTGGGCGGATCGAATCTTGTTGCAGAAGTCAACCTCGAGTTCGGCGGCAGCTTCCTTCTGGCACAACCCAGCACAGTCCTGGGAGATGGCGGTCATCAAGAGAGAATCGGTGCCCATCGCATCATCATCGGGGCAGTGGCGGCACAAGAAACCGACAGGGGTCTTCACCTCAAAGACACTGGTGGCAGAAGCAGCACCTCCCATGGCATCGTCGTCGGGGCAGTGGCGGCACAAAAAGCTGTCTGGTCCCTTGAAATCGACCGCATGGCTTCCAGTCATGTAGTGGCCAACTTGCCAATGGACATTGTTGTAGGAAGCAACAAATGCCTTTCCAATGAATTCCATGTCTTCGGCTGTAGGCTCGCCAACCGTTCCCTTGAGGATCACTTCGCTGTCAAGGACCTTGCCATTGTTGTTATTGGCGGCAGCGCGAAGAGAAGTACCCTGRACCGATGCGGCGGCAAAAGAAAGGAATGCGATAGAAGTCTTCATGGTGAAAATGGTAGATGATTATTTCGKAAAATTGTAAAGGTTTGATAGTGATATTTCTTGAGCTTGTGAGTCAAAGAAGTGTTTTTGAAATTGTGAGAACAAACCATGGGTTAGAAAAAGATCRTATTTTCGAAGCACAAGATTGCTTCGCAGTTCGAACGACTTAGATGACGTAGAAAGATGGTGAGACCTATTGCTGATGATAACGATCGCACAAAATTAGGACCATAAAAGCTTCTCATGAAACACTTGCTTCTCACGAAGGATATAGAATTACATAATAAYTATTGTTACGTACCATACCGGACTATGTGTTCTCTTACCGAAGGAGGCCTAGGAGCTTCTCATCAGCACTTCACAAGATGAAAGCACAAGCTTCTCGCACCAACCCAATCGGTATCTATTTAAGGTTCAAGTTTGGGGTTTTCGGAGATTTTGACCCTCACGAATAATCACAATCATTACTGTATTTTACTGTACGTACTGGGGTACCGTACATAGGGTAAGGAAACCTACCATACGGTACGATATCTCGGAAAAATCAATTTCGTGAGAGTATGTTTGTGGTATGGGAACGTAGGAGTACGTACCGGTACGTACGTACTTTAATCAAACTATCAGAAAAGATTGGGACTGTTTTCTTAACACGACAGCGCAACCAAAAAGAGCAACGTTTCGAAACAACGCATTCGCTCGAAAAAAGATACCTCTCATCGTTCAACAAAACAGATCTCATCAGATGTACAGTACGAGTTCTTGCTTGCGTTCGAGTTTGCTATCAATAGGAGCAACTCTTGCTCACATAAAGCAGTCAACTAKAATTCGTATCTTTATCCACMATGAATACCTTCCTTTTCTTAGTGCTCGCTCTTTTCTCTCCTTTGGTTTTGGTAGAAGCATTTTTTGTCAACGCTCCACAACCATGCCGTAGGAGCAGGAGCTACTTCGCTGCGGGGGAAACCGCCGAAACCGATAGCCAGGAACATATTCTTGATCAAATGGAAGCAKCAAAGCAGATTCTTTATCGTGCCGCCGAAACCAAACAAGAAGATCCGGACACCGTCGTGGATGCCCTGTTGGACCTCGAAAAACTTTCTCGCAAGGCCAACAAGGCCGATCCGTCGCAGTCGGAAAATACCCTAAAGGCCTTGTCGGAGGGAGGCGTGAATTGGCGTCTGATCTTTACCACTGGAACGGTCGACACACAGCGAAAGCTTGGTGGAACAAAAATTAACTATTTTCCACTGAAAGCGACCCAATCCTTTGACAGCACAACACAGGAGGAGTGGGTCATCCAAAACGGAATCGCCGTAGGAGATCTTGAGTTGATCAAATTCCAGGGAGACTTTGATTGGAACCTTTCAGAAAAATCAGGCCTGACAAAACTAACATTTGATTTCACTAGCATCCAACTCTTCAATGGATTTTTTGACATTCCCCTCAAAAAGGGCCAAGCGGCCGATCTGGGGGCCAAGTCGGGGCTTGGATCGGCGAACAACGTCGAACTGGAAAAACAAGGAAAGCGGGCCTTTTTCAATTGGATCAGTGCCGACGATCAAATAGCCACGGCGAGAGGTGGAGGTGGGGGCCTCGCCTTGTGGAAGCGAATTTAATCTGTCTTACCGCTGAACATTCATTTBAAACAAAGATTCAATTTTTCCCAGGTATCAAGATACAACAAGCTATCACGGCGAATCTCAAATGTGCTGAGTTTTATTTTTAAATCTGCTATGCAGATTGTGTGTCCTTCATAAAGAAATTGCATTGCATTTGCACGCACATCTCATACTACGCTGCAATTGCGTTGACACCCACCAGTAAAATGCACTCTTAGTACTACTACTAGTAGCTGCTTGGTTCACCTAATATGGATTAAGTTTTTTTGAAGTGTTCGACACCACGATAAGCTTAGATAAAGAGAATTTTTTTCGGCAAGAATATGTTTTGTCAGATCGAAAACAATCAAARATACTAAATACAGTAGGACTTATGTTATGCATCTCGATTCAAACTACCGGAGCCAACGACTGGGAATGCGGAAACCTTGTATGAGATCATGTCTAAGTTGTTCTTGCGTCCTCGGTACTCAATATGAATCATTAGAAGCAATGATCTCCAAACGGGATGCAACACCAAGGTTGGAACTCATATGGCAYGCCTACTTTCTACAAGGATCCAACACATCTAATCAGTTTTTGATTCATTGATAATGGTTCCAAGAAGTTCTAGTACTATTACTGCTGGTCCCACCACCAGTACTAGTACTAGTGTAAACATGAAGAAAAAGTTTCTTCCAAACCTTGATTTCTCCATTACTCAAAGTTATAAAATCATGCTTCAAATTTCCATACTCTTCTCTTCCTTGAAATAGAACAGCACAGCATACCATTGCTTTGTCCTGAGAAARGAAGGAAGTATGTGCTGTGTAAACAAAAACCAAAACCTGTCTGTGGGGATGCAAAACAAACCAAAAACAGAGTCGGTCGACTCCGGGAATCGAACCCGGGACCTCTTCCACCCTAAGGAAGAATCATGCCCCTAGACCAAGTCGACACTGGTTATGAATTAGCTTGACCGCTTCAAAATTAGCCTAAAAAAAGCTATTCATATTTTCAACTCGGATTTTGTCGTCGCGTGGTTACTGACCACTCAAAAACTAGGACTTWATGGTGTTGAATCATACTTCCACTTGTCGAATACGTACGCATATCCGTCAACCTTAATTTTCTTACTGGAAGTACTAGATCTTTGGAAGGGAACACATCACCACTCTAGAGTCAAATACGTCCGGCCGGTACGAACCGTACAAACCATCTTCGTCGACGTGAAAGCATCGACAATTTTCAATGGAATGTTAAATCAAAATTGAACAGCAGTTGGTTTTAGAAATACAGGTAGACTCATATTGCTACTCAGTAACTAATTTTGTAGATAATGAAGTTCACGCAAACAGCATTCTTCGGCCTAATGGCCACTGCGGCCACCATGATGAAGACGACGTCTGCCTTTTCTTTGCCTCCCGCCGCACGATCTGCCGTTGGTGTCTCGAACTCGCSTTTTTCYTTGATGATGAGCGACGAATCATCWGCTGTCAGTGAGCCTGAAAAGCACACAGTCTAYGTTGGAAACCTCCCCTTTTCATCCACTCGAGAACAAATTTCCGACCTTTTCACAGAGAAGGGAATTTCTGTCMTCAATGTCGCCATGCCGATGAACAACGAGAGAGTCGACGAATTCACTGGTATGCCAACATCGAAGGGATTCTGCTTTGTTGATGTTGCMTCCGATGAAATGATCACTACSGCTGTCGATGCCTTCAATCAGATGGATATGGGTGGACGCCCTATGCGTGTCAACAAATTGCTTCCTAAGGAAGAAGTCCAAAAACAGAACAATCGTGGTAAGAATTTTACTCCCGATGGTACGTAATCAATTGAAAWCAGATTGAGGACTCCATGAAGCATCCGGATCACTAATCTTGGTGGGATCAATGGATGCAGTTGTTTGAACGCGAAAAAATCGCTCACCATGATTYTCCCACATTCCTCTCAACTTTCCCATTTCATCTCAATTGCGTGTTGACTTGGATGAATTTTTTCGCAACGATCAACTGAAAAATCTTGAAACCACAAAAATGTACAAATTCGTATTCGGAATAATGAATGCATCCCAAATCCAACAACTTTTCYACAGGCCAAAAGAAGCTCTACGTTGGAAACCTTCCATTCGAGTCGGAATACGACCAGATCAAAGAGCACTTCTCACAGTTCGGAGATGTTCAAGATTTGTATATCCCTCTCAGGGACAATCAATCCAGAGGATTCTGCTTTGTAACTATGGATACGGAAGCTGCCGACAAGGCMATGGCAGAACTCAATGGCGCCGACTTCATGGGCCGTCCCCTTGTTGTCAATGAACCCCTGAAAAAGGGAGAATCCCTCCCCCYTCGCGCTCCTCGAGCTAAACAATTTAAACTTTATGTTGGAAATCTCTCATTCTACACAACCCGAGAAACCCTCGAAGGTGTTTTCGAAGAATTCGGAGAAGTCTACGATTGCTACCTACCAACTGATCCCAACACAGACCAACCACGTGGATTTGGTTTCATTACTATGGATCAACAAGATGGTGAGATCGCCATCGCAGAACTTGACGGCCTAGAACTTGATGGACGATTCATCCGAGTAAACGAAGCGCAAGGAAAGCGAAGACCCCCTCCTACCCAGGACTACGACAGTGATGACGGGGATGTGAATGAGTGGTAGATCTCACGGTGGTATAAATCAAACGGACGAAACAACAATTCTAGAAAATCACTGAGTCCAACCACCGAATGAAATGGAGCATTGAGTGAAAATGTATCAAAGAATATCAATTGCGAAAACTTGATGAAAAAAACGAATAAACGGTGACCATTCTTGCTTTYAAGGAGTCATGTAAAACTTACATAGAGAAATTTGAAATGATGACATGGAGAAAAGTGGACASTATTTCTACAGAAGAGCTTATGATTCACAATGAAAATGATGTAGCAGTAGGCATAAAGGAATGGYWGCGGCTTGAACGATATGCTTGTRCATCAACTAATGTGACCATATTTTGTCCATAGCATTCTGTGCGTTAAACACTTGAATACTCTCTGGCTGGCTATGCTCTGCCCTCTACTATTGCAGTACTACTAGTAGAACTTTGCAAACCTAGCAGGTTAAGTTGTCTTGCACCCTGATGATCTCTGAGCTATTACAAGTAGTAACAGTTGCAGACTACTTTGAAAACAACTAAGCTTCCTGGTCCCATGGAACAGCTCCCTTTTTCTTGTGGGGTGAAAAAGGAGACAAGGTCTTTGCACCCTCCTGTTGGCTTGCCCCCAAGTTATCACTAGTAGGGATATGACATTGTGAAGGAAATCACTTCAAACACCAACTGTTATTGCAGGACAAGAAGGCAGCATATATAATACTAGTAGTCCTAGTTTGGACCTCAGAATTCGTGCCATTTCCTTTTTGTTGTTCTCCTCCTCCACCTCCTACTACTAGTAGTAGTATTCTACCATGAACAACCTCCACCTGGTGCTGATATGAGCCACAGCCAATTCAGCTGGTGGTGCTGCTGCTGATGTAGTAGACAACAAGAAGAAGAACAAGAATGGAGAGATTTTGGTTTCACAATAGTAGTAGTACTGGTGCATCCTTCCGCCACCACCCTCTGCTCAATCTTTCTGGAACTGTCAATAGCAAAAGAGGAAGAAGACGTGCTTATTTGGATTGCAATCTTGTTACCTACATTGCAGAAAAAAGGGGGGATACATGAAGTTATGAGGATGAGACTGAGAGCCTGACATACRTAATTCACGTAAATTCCACAAACTCACTCTTTATTGAAAACTCGTACGACACTAAAGAGCATACGGTACATACATTTCGAATGGTTGTTAGTTCTGATGATGGTGATGAGCTGAGGTATGTTCGTTGTTGCTCATAACCTGCGAAATGGTAGTATGCTCTTTAGTGTACGATAATACGTGGTTTAACAATAAAGAGTGAGTGGATGAGCTTAGTGCTGTCACTCACTATCTACTCGTGATTTACGTGTTATTCCCTCACAATGAGCAACAGCTGACTTACCTCAGCTCAGGTGTGTTCGAAATTAGTGTGCCGGTACGTTGTCGGGAATAAACTCTAGTGAATAACCCTTTAGCGGAGTTTGCTTACGTACTCGTACTTATTTTTCCCATCGAGGAATCATTTTCAACGTGCAATATTATACTACTTCTAAAAACAAAGCTTCTTTTATTTCCGACAAGAATGATTTCAATAATTTTGCTTGTTGTTCGACGAATTTAGACGCCTATTGGCGGCTAAATCCAATTTTTGTGAAGAAAGAACAAGAAGAACATTAATAGTGCGAAAGATACTTTGCACTGTTCTGGTTTTGAACTCTCTTCATTTGAATCGTCGTCACATAATTTTCGTCTGATTTTCTTTTCACACGCTTGTATAATAATCCTGCCTACTACAACACCATGTTTCTTTCGACTCCTCAGACACTCAAGGCCTTTCTAGGCGTTGCAATAGTTCTCGCGGCTTTTCCT
>CAACVS010000440.1:137975-174649 GCA_900660405.1 Pseudo-nitzschia multistriata
GAAGTTGATTCCCTTACTACAGGTGATGAACCCAAACCATCAATGGTTGGTATGAGTGCCATGTCGTATCTGAATCTTTTCCCACACAATACCGTCACCGAAGAAAACGTTGGAAGACTCCACAGCAATCCCGAGGGCAAGATTGGTACGATTGATTATCATTGTACTGTGACCGATGGAGTAGCTTTTGCAAGAGGAATGTGCCAGGGATGGCTAGAATTCGATCTTGATGGCGAGAAGGCAGGAGTGTTGATATTTTTTGGCGGTAATGGCACAAGATCCATCGGAGCTGAGGGCATCATTACCGGTGGGACCGGAGCATTGAGAGGTATCACTGAAGGAAATTTTGTGAAAAACAAAATTGTGTATGACAATGCAGGTGATCCTTTAGTTCTCGAAAGATTTACTGGGACTGCCTCTTTTGCTTAAAACTATTGAATGCATGTCGGTTGGAACATAACGGATTGTAAGTTCTATACCAGTAGAGGAACTCAGTGGAGCGAAGCACAAAAGATCAACAATTTAATATTTATATGGTATTTTGATGTACCTAGGACAATACCTATTTATGGACAGTCGTCAATAGGCCATGCATCTGTTATTGGGTGATCCCCGCAAACATATTAATATGTAAAAATGAGACCGGCCGGCTCGAAAAAATATGTAAATTACACAGATTTTGGTTGTCGTGGGCCCACGACAACCAGAATCTGTGTATGTGACATATTTTTTCTTTGGAATCCTTGAGTTAGATTTTTAGTGTGACTGGGCGCATGCACACTAAATGATATGGGCGCTATGTGCCATACGGATTCCAAATTCCGAAAATGGGGGGAAAATATGTAAGTTGAGTTGGCAGTCTGTGTCTTCTGTACCACTGAAACGTATTCCCGCTGACATAAACCGAAATATGTTTGCGGGAATCACCCATTGTGAGCCTAAATTTAAAAGAATTCCCCGTAAGCATTTCAACGTACCGGGTAGGATACGATACCGACGGTACAGTGCCGTACGATTGTCTAATCCTTCGAAATCAGCTTTGAGTTCATTTTTTGCCAAAGAACAATACTGCTAGAAGTACAGTACAGTAAGTACCCGTAATTCTATCCGTTGCTGTAGCATGCGCGATCAAAGAATTAAGAAGGAATGGCATGTTTAGTTGCGATTGGTCGGTTATTTTACTTACGATTAAAAAGAAATGATTGGTCGCATAGGCGAAAATTCGGCAATCGCTGATTATCCCGGATCAAGGTTTCGGAAACTTTTGCTCGTCTTCTGTGATACTGCGATCGACAAAAACCCAACCCTTGTTGTTGTGTTGTCTGATTACCCCACACGAGGTACTCATACCGTTCCGAGAACAACCTATCTTCGTGTAGGGCACCATCTCTCGCCACAATAAAAATTGCTATATTCCGAACAGACACCCACTCAAACACCAAACTAAAATGGATCCCGAATCAGAGCCTCGCTCCACGCCCCCAGAGGACAAAACGAGCGTTGCCACGGCAAGCACCCAGRAAGCCGTCCTTCCCGAGGGATGGTCGACCGCTGTCTCTCCAATCGATGGMCGCAAATACTACTGGAACCAGTCAACGGGTGCTACGAGCTGGACGCATCCGAGCACGGGCGRAGCTGCCGCAGCCCCCGCTCCCGTGTCYTCCCCTATCATTACGGCCCCAAGCCTGGGAGAGTTTTCCGGCATCATGGCGGCAAGAAGCGCGGCGATCGACAAAGACGTTGAAACGGGCAAGACCGACTACGCCGCAATGGATGACAAGGGAGACTTCCACGAATACGATCCCAACCAGGCTGTCATCAACAGCCACCGGTGTTATTCGATCGTCGCCTTTCTCCTGTTTTTCCCCCTTGGAATGATCGCGTTGTGCAAATCGTGCAGCGTCGTTTCGAAATACCACCAGGGTCGATACAAGACCGCCCATGACCATTCCCAACAAACTCTTCTCTTCTCGCGCATTTCCTGCATCATTGGTGTGTGTCTATGGAGTTACATCGGCTACTGCTTGTGGGCAGGACCCGGGCCCGGCGTCATCGAAATCCCAGCGGAATGGTGGCCAGAATGGAAATAAACACTCCCTTGTAAAACGATCTCCTCCTGTCCGTCACAAACAACACACCTCCTGCCAGCTGCAAAGAGGACCARAGCCCCAATCAATCATCACTCATTCCACGGTCTGATTACCAACCGCCAAAATTCGGGAAAGAGGAAAACCGTAAAACAACCTTTTGCAGCGCAAAATTCACGAAGCAGGACGAACAGGAATCAGCCACCTCATTTTTTGCATACTACTATTTTTCATGTTCTGTTGTAACAATCTTGACCCACTTATTGACAATAATAATATCACCTCCAATAATACGCATRCAAGTGTCATTTGATATGTAGCTCCAACTTAAGTACTGCCGTTCCTCATACAATGCTGTTTTCTCACACGAGAATTCAGTTCGTAGAGATCATGTCATCACTTATTTTCTTATCGTCTTTCATTTCTTTGAAGACTAGGAACTGGTGATCTATAATCATTAGTGAGTTTATCAAGCAGTGCGTTTCTCTATCTTTGGTTTTTCTACTATTTTTGTTTTTTGTTGTTGCTTGCCAAACTCACCAAACCCATCGCAAGATTTTGGGAACRGGAACAGTCCAGTATCGGTTCAAACAATTCGACCGTGTTTCGGGGTTTCTTGATTCCCAGAGGGCACGGCTTCTTTCGTGTGGTTGCTTCCCCGGGGAATCGTGGCACGGAAGCAGGCGCACCGCTGCGCCTACGCCTGCGAACTCTCCCCGGGGCGGGGACCCTCCCCGGGGCGGGGAGTGCCGGTTCCGCCGTCGTCGGCCTGCGAGGCTCAGAGTGCCTGGCCGTCCACGCCGATCAAGCCGGACCCACCGCTGTCGTCGTTGCTGCTGACGGGCTGKCCGTCCGCCCCAAAGAGGGTCGGTGCCCCGCCGAYGGCCCCGGACAGGATGTCGACCAGCTGGATCTTGAAGAAGAGCGTGCTGCCGCCCGGGATTCGGCCGTCCGGCGTCCCCTCGGCCCCGTAGGCCTCCTCCGGTGGGATCCCGAGCATGGCCGTCTCACCCTTGTGCATGGCCAGGACACCCTCGCGCCACCCGGGGATGACCTGGGCCAGGGGGAACTTGACGGGCTCCCCGCCGAGGGTCGAGTCGAAGACGGTCCCGTCCGACAGGGTTCCGTGGTAGTGGATGACGACGACGCTCCCGGCGGTGGCCCGGGCGCCCTGGCCGGGGCCCTCCGGTCCGTGCTCCAGGACGTGGACGCAGACCCCCGAGTCGAGGGCGATGACCTCTTCGGTGTCCGCCATGTTCTGCAGCATCTCGCGGCCCCGGAGCTCGAGCTTTTCGCGGAGGGCGTTGCTGCGGTTCGGTTCGGTTCGGTATGGTTTGTTTGTTTGTTGTTTCCAGGATCGATCGAAATCCAATTTTGTTCCGTAGCGATATATTCCGACATTTGCGCCGGGTTGGTCGTTTTGAATATTTGMGGGAGATTGGTTGCAAAGTGTTGTTTTGATCGCAAGAGGCACCGCATAACGAGACGAGAAGAGAAACGACGGGAGCAACACGGGGAGAAGAATTGTGAGACGAGTCGACCCACGGACGACGAAAACACAAGGAGCCAACCTTCCCTGCATGCATGCATGCATGCATCCACGGCGATCCATCCGCATCCGCCGCGTTGCCGTACAATACTTACGCCCGGCCCGCAATCAGCTGGTCCAGTTCCCGCCCGCGCTTGCTGAGGAGCAACCGCTGTCCGTCGTCGTTCAGGCGGCCGACGACCGTGTCGAGGAGTCCCTTGGCGACCTGCGCGAGTTCCTCGCCGGATTCGACCAGGGGCCGGATGTCCCCGAGCTGCCGCGCCAGGTTGACCCCCAGGGCGTACATGAGCTCGTCGTGCGTGTCGGGCTCGACCCGGACCTCGTTGGTTTCGTCGCCCGAGGCACCGGAGAGATCGAATTCCTCCCCCACCATGCGGAGGGTGGAGGTGGGCGAGGCCGCGACGGATGGCTCTTTCAAAAACGCCGCTGCTGCCATTGCCTGGTTCGTGTTGGGTGCCATGAAAGCGGCGGCGGAGGGAACTTGTTGGTAGGTTGCGAGGAGTCCCAGGACGAGACCGGAGATGGCGGGAGACATGGTTCGGTGTGCGGAAGAAATAATCTTCTGTGCAGCGTACGCGTACGAGTAGCGGTTGTTGGCGTTGCGTCTGTTTTTGTTTTGAGGATGCAAACGATTAAAAGACGTGGATCGGTCGAGGGGTTCCCAGCCGATGTCGTCGTTTGGAATCTTTTTTTTACAAATTTGTAGTTATGGTACGAATTCGTGCGTCGTGTCCGGGAGTCATACGAGTAGCGTAGGGAGTTCATTATTGATCTACCGGACAGATACTCGTACCTACGGTACGAACCGATTGTTTCAAACTAGTGATGTACTTTCCTCCTCGGGGGCTAAAAAACAGTAGACAGTACAATTCAGTACTACGGCTGCGTACTGTGACGGCAGTTGCAGCTACTTTCATTTCCAGATGCCATGTTTCTACCGTACCGTACCGTACTTCGATCTCGGGAATGATGCGGCATGTGACGACGACTGATGTGAAAATGCGTTTTACTTAGCAAAGGTCAAAACCATGTGTCACTCGAAACACAAACCTGTTTATTGCCCTTGCGACTCCCACCACCACCCGCTTTCCCCGAGCGGGGCCGATCGCGCGCCTTGCACGCCTATGCCTCTGGTTGTGTGGCCATCGTTCATCGTTCCTTCCACGTTCGATAGTTGGGGGGGGGGCGGACGTCGTCCTTACCCGTGACTCGTTGGCTCACTCGGGATTGATCCGGGGTGTGTTGTTGTTGATTCATCAATTCATTCGTTCATTCGTTCTTTCTTGCACTTCACCCAMCCATCAACGAAGATCGATGATTGGTTTTGTTTTGTTGGAAGAAAAGTGATGGCACTCTTTTTGACGGGGAAGAACCTGTTCGACAACGACCATTCYCCTACTACGTACGGTACCGCATCATCCCCTTCAAACAAAACGACAAGAACGAACACATAGCAACAGCAAGCGCAAGGGACACCCGACGGATCGCATTCCGCACCCGACTCTGAGACGGACAGCACCGAAGAAACGCAAAAAGCAGGCAGCGGCGAGTGTGGACCACCGACCAACAACACGGAGGAAAACGAGAAAGACCATCATGGCAGCGCTGTTCCCCCGCAAACCGCACCCGGTCCGCTTTTTCGCGATAGTCCTTCTGCTGTTTTGGACCGCGGATTCCTTTGTCTTCCACCGTGGCATCCGTGCTCCGCCAACCGACTGTTGTCCCGCAAGCCCCCCGGCAACAACCGCAGCGCCCCCCCGGACGACGTGGCGGCTCGGAGCGCAGCGGCGGTCGACCAACAACAAAAAGGCCGCGGGCAAAAAGAAGAAAAAGAAAAAGAGCCCCGGCCAGGTCGGCCCCAAAAAGGCGAGGACCAAAAAGAACGAGGGGAAGGCCAAGAGGTCCCCGGGGGCCGGKGGGCCCGCGGAAAACCCCATGGCCGCGGGGGCCCAGAAGAAGAAGCAGCAGAAGGTCGCGCCCCCCTGGCAAACCCTTAGCGGAAGCGACATGAAGAAGAACGCGGAGGCGGAAAAGCAGCGACGCAAGCTGGCCCAGGAGACCGGCCGGCACATGTCCCCCGACGAGCTCAAGGAAACGCAGGTGGGCTACCAGCGGTCCAAGACCTTCCTGTCCCCCCAGGACCAGGCGCTGATGGCCTGGAAGCCCTTCGCGCTGAGCCCCAACAAGCAGGAGGTCCTTTTCCAGGGGGCCTTTCTGAACAAGCAGATGCCGCCCCGGCTCGGAACGCCCGAGGTGGCCTTTCTGGGGAGGAGCAACGTCGGCAAGTCCTCGCTGCTGAACAAGCTGGTGGGGAAATCGGACCTGGCCCGCGTCGGCAAGACGCCGGGGGCCACCGCGTCGGTCAACCTGTACGGGATCTTCGAAAAAGGCAAGAAGCAGCCCGCGGCGGGYGGGGGCAAGGCCTCGAAGCCCCTCATGGGGCTCGTGGACCTCCCCGGCTTTGGGTACGCCAAGCTCGACAAGGAGACGAAGCAATCGGTCCAGGACACGGCCGAGAACTACCTGGCCAAGCGCAAGGAGCTGGCGCTGGGGATCCTGCTGGTGGACAGCCGGCGCAAGCCCACCATGGACGACAAGGGCGTCCTGGCCGCCCTGTACGACATGGGGCTGCCCCTCATGGTGGTGGCGACAAAGGTCGACAAGTTCTCGACGCAGACCCAGGTCGACGAGGCCCTCGGTGTGATCAACCGGGAGCTGGGCCTCCCGGAGGGCCAGCCCCTTTGCATTAGTTCCGTCGAGGGGACCGGGATCAGGGACCTGTGGAGGATCGTCATGGAGGCCTGCGAGGGCCACGTCGGCGAGCTGAAGCAGAACGCCGAGAGCGGCGGGGACGAGGACCGGTACGCCGGCGGCAGCGACGACGACGACGGGGGCTACGGGGACGAGGACGAGGACGACGGAGAGATTGCCTACAGCCAGGGATACGACTGGATCCAGGGCTCGGTCATGTACGAGGCCGACGAAGGAGACTATRGATACGAGAGCGACTACGGCTATGCGGGAGACGAAGACGACGGCTACGACGATGGCTATGACGACGACGACGACGACGACGGTTATGGTTACGGCGACGATGGCTACGGCAACCCACCGGAGCTTCCGCAGCGGGAAACRCTGAAATCCCTGAAAAAGAGGGCAAAGGACATGGAAAAACGAGGAGAGGTATAGCACTAATGCCATATTTTAAAGAAAAAGAAAAGAAAATGTATTTTCGTTCGTTCTATAATTCTATTCCGTGGTGCTTCGCATTGCGGGGAAACGGAGCTAGCCGACGGTGTTACGTTCACCGACTCCTTTGGATTCCGAAAAGACACTCCGTGTCCAGTCCCCTGGGGTTTTTCGCTTCGTTTCGTCCTCGTCTTCRCCCTCGTCGCCTGCATCCCCGCCTTCCCCATCGGTGGTCCCAAAACCCATCCATGGAACGGCCAGTTCCATGAAATCAAAGGACATCAGAACCGACAGCTGCCTGCCGCACGCGTCGTAGGCCTCCCGGACGACCTCCGACAGGGTGGATTCCATCCGGGGGCTGATGTGGTTSAGGACCAGCAGCTTGGCACCGCATTCCGCGGCTTTTCGGCCCRCCATGGAAGCGGTGGAGTGGCCCCGCGAGGGATCTTCCTCGACCAGGGTGGCCTCGTGGACCAGGACGTCCGCCTTTCTCGCAATCTCTGCCATCTGGGGGGTCCACCCGCGGTTGTCGCCGATGACCGCAATCTTGCGGGCCTTTTTCGTCGCGGCCTTCAGGACCTGGTGGGGTTCCACTTGGCGCTCCGAGCCGTCGTCGGAGGTCACGGCAAAGCCGTGCTTGAGGAGCTCGTACTTTTTGTTCTTGTGCGAGACCCCMAGGGCCCTGGCCTTCGCTACGTCCAGGTTGCGCGGGGGCTCGGCCTCCTCGACGACAAAGCCAAAGGTCGCGACCCCCGGCATGTGGTCGACCTCGGCCGCCCGGATCCGGACCCGCTCGTCGGAGCCCCGGGCTCCCCGGCTTCCCCTTCCGCGGTTGCTCGGCAACGCCAGGAGGTCCTCTCTCGTGGCGGGCCGGGCGTTGTCCTGGATKTCCCACACGCCGTTCCGGCACGGGATCTCGAACCGTCGGAGCCGCCCCCCGTTGTGCCGAAACTCGGGATAGTCGCTGTGGAAGGGATCGCGGGTGTGGTTGTTGTTGCGTTGCTGCCGTGACGAGCCCCGGGGCAGGTGCCTCCCGTCGCTGGGGGGAGGGGTCACCACCCTTCGGACGCGACCTCCCACCAGTTCGTAGACGTGCACATTCAAGAGGTGCAGCCTTGTGCAACTCAGCGTGATCGACGACGATATGTAATTGAACAACCCCGGTGGACCGTATATTTCGACGGTAAACTCCTCTTTGCCCCTGGCGCCCTGGCGCCTTCTTCCCCTCGCTTTGTTGGTTTTGCGGGCGCTGTCGTCTACCTGCATGAGCGAGGTCTGCATGCTCAGCAAAAACCCGGGGAGCCCAAAGATGTGATCTCCGTGCAAGTGGGAAATGAATATCTTGTCGATTTTCGACAGACTCGACGATCCCTTCGCGAACTGAAACTGCCGCTGGGTCCCCTCTCCCACGTCGAACATGAAGGTCGTCCGGGCCAGCCTCAGAAAGGTCCCGGACGTCGACCKGATGCTCGCAGGGCTCCCGGCACCGGTGCCYAGAAAGCAGAGACTCATTTCCGTGCGCARGCGCTGCTCGCTTCCGTCGGTCCAGTGGTCGATGCMTCCCTCGGTCTCGTCGCTTCCGTCCTCGCCCTCATCGATTTTGATGCAGGACCGCACGGATTCGATCACGGCAGTGTCGTCGGCGGGAAGAAGCACGGGTTTGTCGTCGACTCCCAGGAAGTAGCCAGGAGGCCTATAGATGCTCCCAACGGACGAAGATATTCTCGACGGATCGCGATGCAGGGGGTTCCGAAACGCCGGTTCTGTTTCCGTTGGTTCTTTGTTCGACGGCTCTAGTTTCGAAGAGAGATGGCGGCGRTGCTGGCGGCGGTGCGAAGCAGCATATTGCCTATTTTTCTCAAAAGGAGATCTTCTGTTCACACCAACAGGCATATAGGAAGTGGACAAGAAACGACAATATGGTGGAACTGACGCAGTCGCGGTCTCGGTCGTTGCAAATCTTCCAACCMCTTTTCTCTTCAGAAAATCAGAAAAGACGCCCGCCTCACGAGAAATACCGGAGATCCGACAACTTGTTCTTAGCCATCGCTGTTGCCTTGTTGTTACCATCGCCATCATCCTCGTTTCTACCTTGAAAGCAATCATGCATACAAAAACACTTCAGAACATCACCATTCTGCCTGATTTGATGATGGCCAGTAAATTTCGAAGATCGTTCTTCCAAATCTCTTACCGTACTTGTTTTGTCCTAGAAAGTGTGTCCGATTTGCAACTTGATGGCGGCAACAAATCAGCTCATTCATTGGGTTTTGTACTWATTTTACGGTGCGCAGATTTAGGTCCTTTATTTGTATCGCACAGTGATGTACTTTGCTTTGTGTACGAGGTACGTACTACCGTAAAGAGTACAGTACCGTACCATAGAGTTGGCAATTTCCACACAACGCTACTCGATTTTTTACCTAATTTACTTCCAAAATACTGGTGGTACGTACGTGTCGTTAAGATAAGATTCGAACCATCTTTCAGGTTTTTCACATACTCAGATTTCCCGACTTCTGAGGATRCGTGAGTGATTTCTTGCTTTTTTGGGCTTCAAATCCAATGATTTGTAAGTTGCTCTGTCGTCCGAGCCTAGAACCCTGCCAAGCCTGCTACTCGYTCTTGGTTGTGAGGACAAGGGTATTTTGATCAACACCGTTCGTTGCTCCCGTTCAGTGCAACGTGTCCAGCAAGTTTGGCTATTCGGTGCCGAGCGAAGAAACGATCGGCTTTCTCTCGCCAAGGAGGCAATGCGCTGATGGCCGGGAAGCCGGGCGATCGTGACGAATTTTCGGTCACTTATAGGARCAGGCTTCCGAAGCGTGGTAAACGGGACAAAAAATAGAGAACCGAYCATTTTGAGTGTGGSCCCGAAAATCCATAMAACTCCAATTGCTAAAACATTTTCGACAGAGTACAGTGGATGCTGGTCACGGGAATCAATATTTCGATTCGCAAAGAAGTGTTCGTTATGCAGTCAACGCAAAAAAAGACGGAATGTATGTCACATTTGGTACCGGCCACGCTGTGTGCCTGGCCAGAATGACACATTTGCAACTCGACGCAACGGGAGAACGTCAAAACACTGACGAAACGCATAATTTCCATTCGAAACCTTTGGCCGCCCTCATAGTAGCAGAGACAGCATTTCCCAAAACTGTATCACCAATGATCAATTCTAACATGGAAGACCACGGGACGGCAATACAAGAGCGGGGATTACCGGAAGACCTCCCCGCTGATGCAGCGATTGCGACGCCTACGGTCCCGGRGGCTTCCCGCGAGATATTGCAGGAAAGAGACGATCATCTCGAAATAGATCCTGTCGCCACAAGCGAAACCCATCAGCCCAATACGGAAATAGCTTCTTTGCCGAAAGAGAAGGATAMCATCGAGAAACAACAGAGCAGCGCATTTTCCAACATTGCAGAGAACACGGCTGTCGTCGAGCAACCGATGGAGGACATTGGTTCCCCAAAGAAAGAGAACCACGAGCTGGAGAATAATATCGGCATACCAATGACCAGAATTCAAGATATGAAAGCTCCCCCAAAAAATGCGAATGAGAACGTTACTTCCTTCCAGAGAGAAATACAGAAGCGGAAAGAAACTCTTGGCCACGCAAACAATAACGTTCGTGAAAAGAAAGCTGTCGCCAGGCAAGGAAATGAGGACATCGCTACCTTGCTCAGAGAGAACCAGAAGCTAAAGGAGACTATTAGCCAAGCAAAAAATAAAATTCGTGAAAAGAAAGATATCGCCAAGCAAGCGAATGACGACATCGCTACATTGCAGAAAGAGAACCAGGAGCTGAAGGATAAGCTTAGTTATGCGATAGAAAAATGTCTTGCAAAGAAAGCTCTCGCCAAGCAACTCGAGAAACACAGGACTTGGTTTTTAGAGAATGAAAAGGATACTGACTACAATGAAAAACTTCATTCACAACTCGCCAGTACAACCGCCAAACTAAGATTTTTGCTCCGGCAACATGGCCACACGGATAAGGGAGTCAAATGTGAGGAGAATGATGAAGAAGGGATTGTATGGGGAGCAGACCAAGTCACCTATAGTAAGCTCAAAGGAGAACTTGTCGAAGCCAAAAATCGAATTGCTGAGCTTTCAAAGTACAGAATACACCAAATCGACAGAGAAGAGGAAGCCACCATAGATGAAGCGACCTTCAGTCAATTCGAGACACAAGATTTGGAGGCAAAAAGTCACATATACGAGCTTTCTAAATGTAATTTAGACTTGAGTACAACCAATAAGAAACTTGAGGCAGAACTTATCGAGGCCAAAAACCGCATTGGCACACTTTCGGAATCCAATTTAGATGAAGCGACCTATGGAAATTCAGAGACAGAGCACTTAGAGCTAAAGAATCAAATTGAGAAGCTTTCTAAGTCAAATTCATATACTGCTAGAGAGCTTTCAAAAGCAAACTCCCTTATCGGTGAACTCAAAAAGCGCCTTTCAGCTGTACAGGGCGAAAATGTGGGGAAAAAAGAAATGGATCTGATGAGCGACGACGATGATGACGACGAATCGGTTGAAGACAATAATGATCCTTGGACAATCAAGTTCAAGCAGCTTTGCCAATACAGAGCAGATCATGGTGACTGTCTTGTGACTACGTCCAAAAAGCAGTACTCAAGCCTAGGACACTGGGTTAATAATCAAAGGAGAGCTTATCATCACCTCAAGATAAGAAAGAAAGGGTACAAGATGACAGTGGAAAAGATTGAAAAACTTGACAGTATTGGTTTCTCTTGGGTAAGCATGCCAAGTTGATTTTCTTTCATCAAAACAACTCCTTTCGATGCGTTTGCTCAAACACTCAACACTGTCCCACATTTTTGAACTCATGTACAACATCCATTATACTCTAATCAGGGAAGGAGATATGAAAACGGCCCGATACCCTCATTTCAGAAAAGTTTTTCAGAACTAAAAGACTACAAAGAAATTTTTGGGCATTGTAACGTTCCTCCTACCCAAGGATCTCTGGGTAGATTTGTTTCTCGAGCTCGTGCCGATTTCCGACGATACAAGAAAGCTCAGGGATCCCTTTTCACACTGGAAGAATTTAAACAATTGAAGAGCATTGGATTTTCATTCAAACGCCCGAAACCTGCTGGCAAGTAGGCAGCACCACCACCACATTTCCCACAACTAATGGAAGAAGGAGTTACCACATCAAATATGATATGATTTCGTATTGAAGGAACCTACAATATCCCTTGGTTGATGTGTTCTTATGGGTACCTGCAGCAACCAGCAGTGATACTATTACCAAAAATGAATAGTCTTTGGACAGTTAGTAGTAGCCACCATAAGTATAATAGTAGTAGTGAACATAAAATTCTTGTGCAAAAGAATCCCTTGGTGGTAAGGGATTCTTTTAAATCAATCATAGTACTACTAACCCTAATATTTATTTGAAACACAACCAAATGTGATACATACTAGAGTTCAAATGCTATCCTATTTTGAGCGGATGCAAACAAGATAATAGTATTAGAAGTAATTGTACTAGGAATGAACAACATAATATTGTACTTTTTGGCAAGGTACGAAGTAATACAGAACGGATTTGAGTCTTACGCGCAGGCCAGACATTAAGGCATCGACTCATCCGACCAGAGAACATTTCTACTGAGTCTTGGAATTACGTGGTATTCTGGTAAAACTTCAAAAATTCTGATTTGCGGAGCCAGCTGAGTTTACATATGATTGTATCGTTATGAGTACGAGAAGCAGCAAAAATGCGAACACCGGCGCAAGATGCAGTGGATTGTGCGGGGCGCTGCAAAAACACGTGCAGTGCATGTCCCGTTCTTTGCACAACACAATCCTACAGTTACCTGTACATCGTCGCCCTCCGTAACATTCATTTTCTTTTCTGTTCCAATTGAGCAACACCTTTCGTCATAACTGAACGGACTTTAAATTAGTTGCAATACTCCCCAAGTGTGCACTATTAGGAAAGAAAGCATACTTGCCTTCTCCTCACAGCATTCTGGCGAAGCATCTGGAGTTTTCGAGAATTTTACGAACGAAGTTCGCAAACTGGTATCTTCTAAGAATTAGAATTTACAGCAGGCTTTGTATCTACTGTAACTCATCATCGTCACCAACCCGACAATCAAAGAACCGAGAGGATAACCACGAAGAATTCGATAATGCGATCCTGCTGCTCAATCACCGAACGGACCACCCTTGCTGCTGTGCTTCTTTTGGCAATCAGTGGGGTGTCGAATGGCTTTGTCAACGGCCCGAATACGAACCCAAGATCACTGGCCTCAGAAACAATTGCGACAACACCGCCATTTGCTTACCAGAATTTACCGACGTTCAATGCGAACACCGCGCTTGCCACATCTTCGGATAGCGAGGATGTCTTGTACAGCTTTGGTGCCGAGGTCGTTCCGGAAGGCCAGCGCCCCGTAAACGAATACCTCGATATGAAACGGGCACCTCTCTTTGGATGGGGAAGCAACGAGGTTGGACTCCAGGGTTTGCTGATTCGTCTGGGGATATCCTACGCCGCAATCTTTGCGCTCGTGTAAGTTTTGCATGGTAGGATAGTTCTGGATTATTGGGTCGTCCTGCCCGATCGCCTGATACGTTTTTTGTGATGTAGACACTCATCAATGGATGGGCTCAGTGGTTAGTCATGGAATCCGGAGGTTTAGGTTGACTAGAGAGCACAGCAGGCTAGCAAGACGAAAAAGATTCTATCTTTCTGGCTCAATGGCTTGGTCCATTCCAATCACAAAGAGCAATGATTTCTCTAACCTGTTGATGCTTTTTTGTATTTTAAATAAATCGAACTATTTGAACGACGGATCTGATCCATCCAAACATACTGTGGCATAAAATGTAACGCGATGCCATTTTTATGGAATAAATAACAAAAATGCGATTTGAAACTCGTGCTCACYATCGTTGCCGAATCCGGTACTACTGTATACAACAAACAACAAACCACAGTTGCTATCCAATCGCCGGCGCCACCTTCACCCAGGATGGATACCTCCTACAAAAGATCGCAGCGGCCAACGTCGGAGCACTTGGATTTGAGATTGCGCTATTGGTGCGTATCTACAGTGGTTGGGGCTATGTTGGTTCCCGCCTCCAGTCCAAGGTCATCGAGTACGAGGAAACCGGGTGGTACGACGGGAACTTCGAACCCAAGACGGAGGCCGAGCTCAAACGAGATAAGTTCCTCTTCCAGTCCGACGTGCAACCCGCCGTCGACCGCCTCAAACTYGTTACACTGGGAGCAGCTGCGCTGTGGGTGGGGTCCTGTGTTGCTCTCAACGCGGCAAACAGCCTGAAGCCAAAATTCAACGAGTACGACCCACGCGTGCTCAAGATGGTCATGCAAGACGAGGACTTTGCCAATGCGGCCGCGAAGGCTGCTGGCAACCGGCCCACCTATTGCGACAATCGCTATTACCGGGCGGTTGCTAACGGGGGTCAGGGATGTTAAGTTCGTTATTTTTAGTTTGTACGCCATGAAATATTGCAAGCTTKTGATGTATTTCTTTACTACAGAATCTTTAGCCCAATGACTTTTCCTCGCTGGATAAAAAWCTACTTGACACACTAGCCCAACGAAACATGTTTTGGTCAATTTTCAAGAAATATTTGTCTAAGGATCTTAAGCCAATTCCATTCATTTTTCCTATTKCATGTGAAAGTTCTTATTGATATGAAAATGTAGATCGATCCGGCGCCTGCATTTACRCGCAATGATCAACAGAGTCATTTCGTACAGAAAACTATATTTGTCCTGTCAATAAACTCGAATTATAATTAATTTTTATGTCCAGACGCATTTTCAATTTAATTCATGTGAATTTAATTTTCGCGCTTTTTTCTTTTTTTCTCGAGAAGAGTGCTCGACCTGATGTGTGGGTTGGGGGGGGGGGGGGGAGTTGGTACTACAGGGAGCTTCTCGTGGTGTTGGAGTGATATTGTGTAAATGAAACATGCAGTGATCGCAATGATTTTTTTTCGGGGATTTTCTAGAAGATATTCTATTTTTTTGGGTTTTCGGGATAGATTTGCGTGGGGGATTGGTGGAAAGTTATGTTGACATTTGTTGGACAGAGGCAGATATTTCAGGATATGTATCAGTTGCCGCCTCTAGCGAAAGCAGCTTGATTTCGAGCTTTTGCGATTTGGGCTTGGCGCTTAGCTTCGTTCTGCTCGAATTTTTTTCGACAGTCTGAACAACACCAACCGAGAACGAAAAAAGATAAGTTASTTGAGAAATCGTTGTGACGTTGTGAACGAACACGAMAGAACAATWATAGTTGCACTTACCCATTTCGTGAACACTTGCCACGGCAAACTTCATGTTAAGGTCTTCAGCTCTCTTGAAAACGGGGTTTTCGAAAAAATAATCGGCATCTAGACTTTGCTCGGCCGACCATCGTTTCGCTGGATTCTCTTCCATGAGTTTTCCAATCAAGTCGACGGCGGCATCAGTCATCCATTTTGGATTCGGTAGATTTTCCCGTAGGACCTGGGGAAGCCGGCTGGGATAGATAGTGTCGTTTGGCTTAGGTGCGAAGTTTTTCCAAAGTCTGCACTTCGTCTTCAACTCRGGCCAATCTTGCGTGTTTGGGGTTCCGCACACTTTATAAATCAGTTCCAGTTGGTGGGCTTCGTTTCTTCCCTTGAGAAAGGCAGACCTTCGRAACATTTCGGCGACAATGCAGCCGACACTCCACATGTCAATCTTCGTGCTGTAATCAATCATACCCAGTAAGAGTTCGGGTGGTCGGTACCACAACGTGATGACCTTGTTAGTCAACCGCTTCATTTCTGGATTCCAGCTCCTGGCAAGACCCCAATCAGCAATTTTGAGTTCACCTTTTCGGTTGATCAAAAGATTCGATGCTTTGAGATCACGATGAATTACTTTATTTTTGTGCATGTAGTGGACTCCTTGGAGAAGTTGACGAGACCAAGAYTTTACGTGATCTTGAGTTAGCCGGATTTCGGGAGTTTCCAAAACACCWGTCAGGTCGTATTCGAGATACTCAAAGACCATAAAGACATTTTTCGGAAGCGACCCATTCGAACCGTGCTCTTCAGTTGGATTGTGTGATGAAGCGTAATTTCGATCAGAATCATTGTACACATCCAAAAGAAAGAGGCAACATKAGATGAAAAGTCCGAATACACGTGTTTTCATTGTGATAATGCAAACATACAACAAAATCGCAAGCCACTGCAAACGAATCCAATAGAGCTGTCTCGGTGACGCAAATGGGAGGTATGCTGGGCAAGGCACAAAATCCAAGAATTGTCCATGATACTGCTTTTTCAAGCATTTTCCTTTCGGCAGGTTGAACTACGGAGTCACTCGTGGGGCAAAATAGAGGACTTCGTGAAAAGAATATATCCCGCCGACCAACGATTCAGACCAAATACAATGATGTGGGCCTTCGTACGAAAGTGTGGTTGCAGAGTGCTACCTTCTACGTACCATTGGAGCAAACGATTTCCTTGAGAATGACCATGTTTTCATGCTTGAGTCCCTTGAGAAGTTTCACCTCGCGAAGTGCCGTAATGGGAAATCCATTTTCCTCTTGTTCTGTATTAATACGTTTGAGGGCTACAATYTCGTTCGAGACCTTGTCTCTTCCCACAAACACACTTCCGTAGGTTCCCTCGCCGACCTGGAATTTCTTTTCGAAGGCATCCACATCTCTCATGACGGCAGGTGCCCTAATAGAAACAGAGCTACGACTGGAGAGGCGCGGTTTCTTTTGGAGGGGAACATTTTGAACAGGATTTTTGGGCAGTGCAGAGGAAGAGATCACGTCGCGATCACGCTTGATTCCATTGGTGCTAGGGGAGTCCCCACTMACTCCTGGGGTCACTCTTGGGGGTGGAGGTGGGGGCGGTGACCGACCAGTTCTAGAGGAGGAAGAAGGAGGTGGCGGAGGTGGCTTTAGCGTTCTCTTCGGGGGTGGGGGAGGCGGGCGAGATTTTCTCGGTGGGATTGGGCGATTCTTGGGAGGCGGGGGTGGAGGAGGCCTGACCATTGTGTGTGCTGCCGTCATACTGATTTCTGGATCAAAAATAGTATCAACTTACAGCAAATGYGTAGGAAGTAAGAAGAGGATTGTCGCTTTCTTTCGAATAATTTATATTGGAATATCGTGTGCCCTTCGCTTCACCAAAAGCTACGCTTTGAATAATTTATATTTGTTTGATAAACGGAAAAAAGAACTCTCCCCCGAAAGGAGTGGTAAAAACCCTCCAAGTCTCTTCCCGTGCTTAGCTTTCAAAGTRATATTTTGTCTCGATCGTTCTACGTTTTATTTTGGTTGTTGCGTGTGATAGTTGTGGTCCATCAATTTGGTTGATATCGTAGTTCGTTTCGTTTTTCGTGTCCGAGATCGCCCGGAGAGAAAAAGAATCAATACAATACAATATGAGTGAGACAGTCCATACATGCCTTCATCACTTGTTTCGATTGGTATTGCTACGAACGAAGGYACAATGTAGTCTTCGAAACAGTCCAATGTCTCGAGATCCACTRTTGGCTGTGTAATGCACGATCTAACGGTTCACCACATATTCTACGAAGAAAACCAAGTAGAATTCAGTACTGAAGCGAAACAGACGCACGTTCGCGATGACGGTTTCATTGTTCCTCCGATACCTACAATTTATCTCTGAAAGAAAGGAAAAGGTCTCTCTTGTCCCACCTTGATAGTTGGGTAGTGAAGAGAAGGGAGGGAGGGTGTTGCTGAATGCGGGTTCTTTGGTTTCCAGCAGCGAGGTTAGCAAATCCTCTTGGAGCTGCGTTGCAAAGTTTGGGTTGTGTGTCTCCCGTGTGTCTGTCTCGCCTCGCAGAAACACCGTAGTCAAAAAACCGCAGTGCGTCCCATGGGCACGTTGCAGTGGAAGAGGAAGAACAGAAGAAACGTCGATCGAAATCGAATTCCATCCGTCGCCGTTACAGTACAAGTAATATCTAACCCCTCGTCCACGAAGAATTGATTGGATGGAAAGGGGGAGTAAACAATTGCCCAATGTTGCCAAAACTCGCGCGGTATTTGCGCGACGCACGAATGATGATGATCAGTAGTCATATTTNTTACGTGTTTCACGTGGTTGATACCATCAAAGTTTCAACCTCCACTGTTAGTTTTTCCTTATTGGATAAAAATTTGGAAAAATCCTTCACAACTCTGTATCGCTAGAGCATGTTTGCGGAACGAGCATTGTTTTTACACAAATTATCATGGTCAATGCTGAAAGCACGAAAAAACTAACCCCTCGCATGGAACTTACTCCCTTGTTTGAACTCTGCCCTTTGTCATGCCCCCCTTAAGCTAAAGGCATTCTGTCAAAACTGTCACAGCTCAAGAGATAGGGAAAACCACCACCAGCGTCCTGTATTTTACAGTGCCAAATGAGACAAGAAAAAGAAGTCGGGCTTCATTGTGTCAATGTAACTACTCACTCATCTTAGTCTCAGCAAAGATTGCTTCCGTCAGTATTATATTTATGTTGGTGACGGGACCCATTACTTTACTTTACTTTACTTTACTTTACTTTACTTTGCCATTGTTCAAAACTTTGAAGGATAACATTGGTATTAGCCAGCGCCGGTTTGCTTTAACTAGTAGTAATAGTACCCAAGACGGTCCATGTAGTGGCATGCCATAGAATCTTGATGACCAAGTTATGCATTCATAACCCTTTGGTGGAAGAAGTTGATTTTGTGTTGATAGAGTCTGCAATGGAATCCATTAATTCTGATCTTGACAATGATATTTTATATGAACCCACTCATCAGGTGGAGAGCTCCAACTCTGTTCTTGTCAATGTAGTAGTAGTAGTAATCAAAACACCCTTTGATAATCGATTGTTACCACCCTCAATGAAGGTCAAAATAAAGTTAATGAAGATCATGGTGAGAGACCACAATATCCTTAAAAGGGAGCTTTATCAATGGGCTATTGAATTGGATACTAGGTTGTCTGGTTTTACCTGAGTACTGGAAGCAGTTTGATCAAAACTTGCMAATCTGTTGTTTTAGATGAATGATACAAAGCAGTTCCTGAACTACCCTGCATCCGTTTTTTAATGGCAGCTTATTGAATGGCATTCTAGCAACAGAGTTGGCAATAAAGTAATCTATGTAAGGCCCTTTAGACTAGAATTGTGATCTCTTTTAACCAATGTTTCATATAATCAAAGAAGAAATTTTATCTTTCCCCAATGAAAACAACCCCACTTCACYGTGCTGAGTTCCCAAATTAACAGCTAACTCCCTTGTTTGCAAACTCCATCACAGGGAATGGTGGGTCAAAACTTGGAAAAAAGTGTGATCCAAATAAAGACAAAATGTTGGTTCCCATTATATTTTACATGGATGACATTGCTATCGTATAGGCTGGGCCACGCGTTTCCGGCCGAAAATATCGGACATTTTTGAATACGAATATACGTACATGAATATCGATCAATATTCAACGTACGCCGTTCTCCCCCACGCCATTAGAAAGCTCGTTGAATTCTCTTTTCAACCATGTGCTTATCATACTTAAGCGTCCGTTGGGCGAAAAGTTACAGCTGTTCGAGTGAGTTGAACCTCTCTTATTGCCCTACTTGTTTTTTGTACTGTGCGGGGATTTTCTGCCATCTTTTTACCGTGTAATGACTCGTGGGATTAAAATTTGACTTGTACTGCAGTTTACAGCAGGCACGTGCTGAATTTTTGTATCCCACATCCGTGCGACCAAATAGTTTCGCGCTTGCATGTGCACGCTGTAGCCCCGGTACGAGTCAAATTTTAATCCCACGAGTCGTTACACGGTAATTAGATAGCAAAAAATCCCCGATATTATCGTACCTCTGCTGGCCAACGCTATACGATACAGGCATGGAAACACAACCCTTTGTCCATTGAATATGACTCTTGGTATATTCAGTGATCTCACCCAATCCCCTAGACCTGAAGCTTGGAAGACTCTTTATTTTCACCCTCAAGGAAAAAGCAATGTGTCCATTGACAATGTAAACAATCTTCATAATGGTTGACGGGCAGCTCTGGCTATTTGTCCTTAGTATTATCTTTGATGATATTGTATTYTTTGTTGGAAGATTCATTTGATATCTTAGCACACCAGCATATTCCACCTAGCATTCCAAAAGCTGAAATTGGACTTCAAAGTACTTTATTGATTGGCACACAAAATGGGAATAGGTCCAATCATCATCCAGACAGATCCAATCAACATCCAGATAGAGAAGAAGATAAGACGTTTCAATTCTTACAATACTAGATTCATGATCTTCATTACAGACTTGTATGACAGTATTGATTGTAGGAATTCAATTACTGTACCTGGAGGATGGTGATCTTCTACTACTACTCCACCATGAAGTTATCACCACCAGTGTTCATTTTGTTCTGCAGAAAAYCAAGAAATTCAAAGAGAAGATATTGTTACAATTGGTGTTGTCGTAGAAGCTTGTTACTGTTGCTGCAGTAAAGGAGAAGAACAATTGAATCAAGTGTGGCTGGAAACATAGCAAGCTCTTGTTTGGTGGTGGTCAAAGTGTGTAGGATTAAATAAGCGTCTTGTTGTTGTTGCTGGTGGTGTCGTTGATTAAAGCACAAGAAGAATTAAAAAATGTTGAGGAGGATCTTGACTATAACTTTTGATTGACTTGTTGAAAAGTGACACAGGAACTAATACCACCAATAAGAAGAACAAAATAGTAGTACAAGTAGTAGAAATGAAAAATCCAGAATTAACTGCTCCGCCTGCTGCTGGACGGTGCTGCTCCTCAATGATGATCATGATGGAACCAAAATATTAGAATTCATGCTCTCAAAGTTCTTGATTGCAGCACAAACTGCTTCTTGAATACTAGTAGCATAAAACATAGTAAAGCACTTATATTGCACTAGTAGTACTAGTAGTATTACTTTGATAGTAGTGGTAGTATTTGTAGTACTAGTAGTTACTAGTACTAGTTGCCACTTCTACTACTTGAGAATAGGGGGCTTTCAGATGGCGTGCATTTAATGGCGCAGTCGTGATGGATTCCTTCTGAAAACAAAAATTTTCGGATGGTTCGCGATTGGGTTTCGAATCTTTTCGTCCTTTTGAGATGCAGAAAAGCATGGTGGTRTGATGCCGCATGACACTCCCCAGCAAAGATATTCACCGCACAGAACTGTTGYGATGGAAATACAATGCGAACCTGCTCCCAACGCAAACTACAGGATTCAAAAGATTGAACCGGAACCAACCAGAAGGATTTGATACAGTCGTCACACAGGAAGCTAGCATACTCGCAAGAAAGCAGTAGCAGGTCAGAGCAGTAGACAAACGCAAAAGAACTCAATCCGAAAAATGAATCCCGACACCAAAAATGCGAARACCGCATCAACCGGTAGTCAGCAACACCCGGTYGTGTTCGACACGATGATCGACGAACGACGCATCAGCCGCCAGAACACCGGAGATCGCCCGAACCAAAACCAGCAATACCTTATCCATTCCCTCAAACCGCCTCCGCCGGCATCTTGGGCCACGAACGTAAAGTCATTCCTGAATGCTCCTCGAAAACAGGAAAATGACGACGATGCCGTCTACTGGTGCGAGTAATGCAAACAAAGGCGCTCATCCAGCTTCCTACAACAAGTCTTTCCTACCAAAATAATCACCCATAAAGTATCCCGATTGACTGAAAACGCCAGCCACTGGGTTCCGCACGAAAAAACGGAACCATCGTCAATCATCGCGATCTTCGATCAATTAAATGTTGATCTAGCAGTCCCTTTGATGAAGGCATTTGTTGGATACGACGCAAATAAACACTATACTTTGAGTTTTCGAACTAGTAGTATCTTTTTTCACCTGATTGTATATGATGACTTGAACCCGCAGGCTAGTCCAGTCCATACTTTATAATGTTTAACATCGGAGAGAATCATGTTTGTTCCTCGTTAGATAATTTTACAGTGGATCCTTTAATAGTTCACTAATTTGCCAATATAGAAGACGAGTAATCGCGACCGCGACTGTGCTACTATCTCGGTTTCCCTGTGCTACAGCGAGCGAAACAAAAGATTTTACAAACCATCAATAGCCTTGGTTTTTTTTTTCGAGCATTTTTAGTCTCCCAATCCATCGGAAAGGAAGTGCCTTTGCAGCATCGTCGCAGTTCAAGTTTGCTTTTGTACCGCACTCGATGCCATATTCCGAAACCAAGTGTAGACTTTGTCCTCGATGCGATGTTTCCTCTAATCGCCTCTCCCCGACGCCGATCGAAGCTCGGCGTCCATCCGCCCGGTGTTTGCTACGACATTTCTTCGTCTGCTATTTCTTCCACGGGAAGCCTGGCGATGATCTTTTGGCAGAACCCCTCTAGGGCCTTGGCTGCCAGGCTGTCGGGACGCTCCTCGACAAAGGCCTTCCCGTGCTCACAGGCCTGCAGGAGGTCCGGGTCCATCGGGAGCAATCCCCAGTACGGGACGCCGTAGCGGTCGGCCATTTCTCTCGGGCCGCCCCCGCTGGCCGGGTAGAGCGTGGACGACACCGACAGGGTCGATCCGTCCTCGAAGAGCTCGGGGCAGTGTGTGCGGAGGGTATCGAGCACCTTTTGGGTGCAGTCTTCTTTGTCGCCGGTGGTGCCCCCGTCCCCCGTCGCCCTCGTTGCGGAGCAAGCAAAGGCAAGCCGGTCCAGTGTCGTGGTATACTCCCCCATGTTTTCGACTACCCCCATCACCGGAACCTTGGTCTTTTGACAAAAATTGAGTTCCTTGCGCACGTCGGCCATGCAGACTTCCTCGGGCGTTGTCACCAGGACCGCTCCAGAGACAGCACCGGCCTTTTGGAGGTACTGGACCGTCGAGATGTGCTCGTCGGAGGTCCCCGGCGGCGTGTCGACGATCAGATAGTCGAGGCCGTCCGTTTCGCCCGTCCAGTCGACCTGCGTCAGGAACTGCTGGATCAAACCGTTCTTCCGCGGGCCTCTCCACACCACCGCCTGGTCCCGGTTTTCGTCCGGCAGCAGGAAGGAAATCGAGACGCAGCAGAGGTTGGGCTTGTCGGGGTTGTAGACCGGGATCCACCCCCCGGAGGCGGACTGGGCGATCTGCGCCGTCAGGTGCGCGTCGCCCAGTATCATTCGGGGCGCCGAGGGCCCGCAGAGGTCCACGTCCAGGAGTCCCACGGCGTAGCCCATGCTCGCCAGGGTGTGCGCCAGCTGGCAGCTGACGGTCGATTTTCCGACGCCGCCCTTTCCGCTCAGGACCAGCACCGTGTGCGAGACGTTCTCCAGGGACGTCTGCAGCTTGGTGGCCTCTTCCCTGGACCGTGCGATCGCCTCGGGGCTGTTGAAGGCCCCGCTCCCGCAGGCTTTCTGGTTCGGGCAGCCGTCGCACGCCGAGGCCCTSCCGGCATTTTCGGACGACGGACCGACGCACTCCGCGTTGGCGTTGTCGGGGGTGGGCACCGCTGTTTCGCTGCTGCTCATGGTTCCGATGGGTGTTGTTCCGTGGTGGCTGGTTGTGCTGCGGCCGCGCTCGGCTGTTAATAGTTGTAGCTGTTGTTGCTGCTTCTGCTGTTTCTGCTGTTTCTCGAGGAGAGAGAAAAGAGACAAGGATTGTGTCGTATTTTACAAACGAACTGCACAGATGTCGCGGTACCGGTATAGTGGCGGTGATTGCTCTGTTCAGTCGTGCATTGCATTTGGTCCGTCCATCGCACGTTAGGATTCACACTCTTGGTCGGTGAGATGTCTTACCGATTCTTCTTCTAGTAGTAGCTAGGCAACGCCAAGAAGGAAGGAATGTCGCATTAGCTTCGGAACACAACAGTATTCTTTTACACTATTAAAAGTCTCTACCAGTAGTTGTATCACAAGGTGGAAATGAAATGCATCGTGCGCTTGGGAATACAKCGAAAATCAGACGGAACTATAATTTGTCTCTAGATTTTGACATTCCAAACGACCCTATAACCTAWGGTGATCATTTCCGAAGAAACGTTGTGATWAAAATTGAGACCGCGTCCCCCCTRCGGATCTGTCGATCGATGSAGCTAGAGGTTCGTCCATCTGACCATACTCCTTGCTCAGCCATAATTTTCTCCCCCYGTCCAATGTACCTCTCTCCCGCATCCTTCGTTTTCAAAACTACTTTCTTATCGCATAATCACCTTCGGATAGTTTTTGAACAAGAATTTCTTTTGAACTATGCCAATAATCTGGTAGGATTCGATTTGTTTCGGKGTGACACCTTCCTTGTACTTTTTCTCCATGAGACAAAAGGGATCGTCGAGTTTTTTTACCTCCCCCGTGAGTTGGTGGTTCCCCAGTATCATTACCGGTGTCTGTAAAAAGGAGTGATTCGACAAGCATTGACATAACAGATGCGAACAAMGTGAGAACGGCCGCCTCGATGGATTTTCCGACACAGGCGAAAAAAATCACCGACCCGCCGCTCGGGCATGCTGTGCTACTACGTTCCGTGCTACCGTGCCGACACAAAACAAAACCTACTCGCCTTTTCGGGACCCTTCATGTACAGCTTTCCCAACTCGACACGATGGTCRGTCCCGAATATTTCCCGGCAAGAATCCCCCGGTGGGAATTCCACCGGAGCGATCAGATTCCCGTTCAGTTCGATCATGGCGTACTCCGGTGGGAGACCGACCCCGCTGTCGCCGCCGCCGGTGTCGCCGGAATCGTTCTTGTATGCAAGGACCGGGATTTCTTTGGACGGTTCGGGCGCGGAATACGGCACTTCRCTGCCGCTGGTTCCCGCCATTTTGATCTGCTCTGCGCCTAGCGGTGTTATAATGTAATGTTGCCGATGCTCTTCCTTTTCTCTGGAGCACCGATCGAATGACAGTTACGATACGAGTACCTGTACGAGTACAACTGGACCGAACCGTACGGCGCAATGATGCGGGCAATTTTGATTCGTGTCGTGTAGTTTTTGTCGCATGCCGTTTTCGCACTGCAGCACCGCTGGGTACGGTACCATACGGTGCGTACGGTACTAATGCCCGTTAATCTAGACGATATACTTTTGATAGATTGATAGACAGACAGACAGAGAGACCAAAAATACAGGTTTATACTACTAGTACTACTAGCAGTAATAGATAATAGACATTTTTTTATTGTTTATCAAGGGTCAATTCACCCTTGCTAAACAATCTATCTCTAGACTGGACAGTACGGGACCTCTGGTACCTGCTCACATGTTTATCCATCAGTTTCAGTATTTTTTAAAGGATTCTCTACTAGAACTAAAAAAAATCTAAAATATCAAAAAGCAGATTGTCTATATCAATGGGAATGGCCCATTTAGTACGGTTGTTCGAATCTGTTAGTTAGAAGTGGCTTTCTTTCCTCCTCTGCAAGAAACTACATGGGGTATCTTCTTTCTGAACAAAAAGGCATCATGGATATATTCTACACTGGATCATGGAGGACATGGTTTCGATCTTTCTCATTGGATGATGAGACAGGATAGATATATACCAGGAACAATTTCATTTAGCAACTGACAGATAGGAAAGGGCTTTCAGATCAATTTGATTGACAAGAGTTCTAGGTTAGATGTTTGACTAAAGAGAGCTGGGTGTTTGAAATGGTGTAACGAGAACAATAATCTGAATCCAAGTATGGTGTAATTCCACTGCCTGAACCTGAAAAATTAGGAAGACAATTGATTCTTTGCGTGAGTTGCAATGCAGGAGAGGTGATGAACTTCACGAAAGAAAGAACAACGATCTGCCTTTTGGTTGGTTCAATCCTCGGCACGGCAGGACAGGCAACATTTCTGCTACCCATACACCGATGCTATGGTCATAATCTAACATGTGCTTTTTCAGTGTGGTGCATGACAAGTGGGTCTTCCTTGGATTGAATTCAATAGTATGGCGGGCAGAAAGTAAAACAAAACAAGTCCCTTTCGATACCAAAACTTACAGAGTATGTTTATTTTTCATGTACAAACCATCTTTCGACGGTCTAGCACCAACGGGGATTCTGGCATTCATTCATGCTATAAAGCCAAAAGAAACGCAACGTAGAGACACGAACGTGAGGGTTTCTACAAGACTTGTTCTGGCACGTGGGAAACTACGGAGCGAAACAATCAAAATCCTCGGCACGGCAGCACGAGCAACATTGCTGCTACCCATCTACCGATGCTATGGTCATAATCTAACAAGTACTTTTTCAGTGTGGTGCATGACAAGTGGGTCCTCCCTGGAACGATTGGTTCATTTTTTGTGTGTGAAAAGCACATTTTTTAGACATTCGACATTTCTCAACTCACCACTATTTTTGTCGTCAACCATGTCGCTATCGTTGCGAAAGTCTTGGTTGCTCCTTTTCTGTTTGCAGTTGTTGAAGAAAGTGAAAGTAGCACCACATTGGRGACTCGAAATTCATGTCGTACCAATAATTTATTCCGATGGTTTCGCAAGTTTGGGTAACTCGGTGGAACCATAGGGATGGCAAATACAAGAGCTCCCCTGTTTGCACCCGTACGGTAATGGGATGGGCGTATCGTGACATGGGGAATTCTTCGTCTCGATGGATTCGATTGGGATCGGAATCGGAACCAACCTTGCCGAATAGATCGGTTGCAATCCAATGCACTTTTGAATAACTGTTTGAATTTGCAGCCTCTGCCTCTTTATCGAGAACGACGGACCATTTTCTCTTTGGCTCTTCTATCTCCTCGTTGCCTTCCACTGTGGAAGCTTCGGAGGAACGGAACCGTCCCGCGAGGACTTCTTGTTCGTACAGAAAGGGGGCGTCGGAAGGAGGACAGAGACCAAAGACCTTTTCTCCACTTAAGACGTAGAACAGGTTTTCATAGTGATCTTTGTGCATCGCCGAGACCGCTCGTTCGTCCCCCATCCACAAATTGACCGCATCTGGTCCACGAGGTTTGTTTCCGAAGAAAGCTTCCTCGGCCCAAGGAAAGGACCTGGGAAATAAGTACGCAGCGGTGTGATCGCCATCGGTATCTGCTGTTGCATTGGATGGGGCTTTTAGATTCCAGAGTGGAGAAAGTTCTTCTCGTAAGCAATCGTTTTGCCGCGAGTAGTATAAGACACAGTCGTCCCAAAAGTCTTCCTCGGAATCGTCGCCACCTCCTTCGTCGAAAGTTTCCTCTGATCCCGGAGAACTCAGAAAGATCCGGTCGAGGGTTCTCTGGCTGTCGACATCTTGTTGCTGCTGCTTGCATCTTCCCCGTCTTAAACGATTGCTAAAACTAGAGATGGTCATTTTTCGCTCCATGGGCTTGACAAAGACTTTTTCTTCTTGAGTCGTTTCGTTGTCGATGGCAACCTTTCTCAAACAATCACCGTGCCCATCGGGGGTGACATCAACACACAATAATGGCAACGAGATTCCTCCATCACAGTCGTTACCATTGCCATCTTCATTGGCACGAATTAGCCCGGTCAGATCATCTAGAGTCAATTGCAATGGAATAGCCTCGTTCGCATGGGCACAAGTATTATCTCCATGGGCAGTGGCGTCTTCATGCGTTCTTGGTCTTGTTGTAATGGCGTTGCGAATGATACAAGGCCGGCTAACGGCCACATGATTGCGCAAAAAGTCCATTGCCGAGGGCGGTGTTTCGTAAACAGGAATATCGGAAGGGCACCAGAGATACCGCACATCGTCTTGGAAGGATTCAAGCGTTTCGCTCGTGGCTACCAACAGCGGTTGGTCGCCATCAAGACAGTTATTCCGAAGCGATGTCATTCGAGACGACATTGAAACTCTTAGCTTGAAATACCCGACGTTTTCTCGGTGGGGTTGGGCAACGAGATGGATTTCCCCCCTCCGGTTTGTGTCGAAGCCATGCCGTCAGTATGGAGTGACAAATGCTTTCAGAGCAACGCTCTATTCGAAAAGACTTACTTTAAAATACCTTCATTTCTCCTCGAGTTACAGATCTCATTCCATCCTGCATCATTCTAGTATCAATGCTTATGAGAGTGATTGTTTCTGGTTGGCGCATGAGGATCACTTTTGTCACGTCGGATTCGTCGTTCAACTTCTTCGTTTTCTCTTTAGACTATTTGTGGTTGATGGGTCTGTTGACATGCGGTGTCTGTCAATCGTCAGATCTAACATATGTATCGTAGAGTACGAATCACGGTACAGCACGATACTTCGTCCATTTCGGAAGTGGTTTACAGAACCAGTCGATTCAGTCGTAAATGGTTCAATTACAATTTGTACAGAACGTTCGTACCGGTACGTACCATACGGTGCTTGTACTCATGAGCTTCACAAAATGGGGCTTGAAAATAATGAGGGAGGCCTCAGCAATAGTAAAACCGAACGCTTTGTTGCAAACGTTAAAATTGAGGTCCTTCAGTAGACTTTCTACGTTAGCACATGCACGATTTAATTATTTTTTGGATCTTCGGTCGCGCTGCTCACACGCGCTGCTGCTCCATGGGAGTTCTTCGTTCTTTCTTGACACTAACTGGTACGAGTTGTACGATGCAGGACGGTACGAGTACGAGAACCAGCATGTCTCGGTCTCCCAAGATAAAGAATCAATAACGAAAAGCAACATCGAGGGATGCAAAAAAGATAAGGCAGCTCACTGATACAGATACAACCCTTGTTTTTGACGACATCCACAACAACCAAAAGCAAATTATCGATAAAATAAAAGAGACGATACAAAAATGTGCATTCCTTGTTGTTTCACCATCAGCACGTCCGAG
Organism: Pseudo-nitzschia multistriata; assembly: GCA_900660405.1. NCBI lineage: Eukaryota > Bacillariophyta > Bacillariophyceae > Bacillariales > Bacillariaceae > Pseudo-nitzschia > Pseudo-nitzschia multistriata. Next base: position 166,583 of record CAACVS010000440.1, read on the forward strand.
GTTGGCGTTATTGAACAGTGGGGAAAGTTTAAACGATTGGCCAATCCCGGCTTGGGATTCATCCTCTGTCCCATGGAACAACTGGTTGGACGATTGAGTTTTCGTGTGCAGCAAATCGATGTTCGTGTCGAAACAAAGACTTTAGACAATGTCTTTTTAACTGCGGTTGTCTCTGTTCAGGTATGTATCGTTCTATTGACGGATACTCAAACCAAAGTCCTCCACTGCGAGGGAATCTCCCACCCAATTCACGACTCATTTTGCTCGGAACATTTTGGTGTCTCTCTTTCTTTTTGTCGTTCGTTGGTGATTTGTTGCTTCATACCCGAATTAATAGTATCAAGTGTTGAGAGAAAACGTCTTTGAAGCCTTCTATGCTTTGACGAATCCGGCGCAGCAAATTACGTAAGTTTTTGGTTTTCGACAGCTTCGCATCCCTGAAGGAATCTCGCTTGAAGATCGGTTCGTTCTCGTTCGTGTCTTACTCATGGTGCAAACTTTCTAAATCTTGACGGAACCTTTTTGGACTATTCCTTTGTTCAACAATTTCAGGGCCCACGTCTACGACGTCATGAGAGCCACCCTCCCAACACTCGAGCTCGACGCTGCTTTCGAAGCCAAAGAAGAATTGGCCACCTCCGTGAAGAACGCCCTGTCGGAATCATTTACCTCGTACGGGTATCAAATTCTCCAAACTCTCATCACCGATCTCGACCCCGATCAGCGCGTCAAGAACGCTATGAACGAGATCAAYTCCTCCAAGCGTCTCAAGTTTGCCGTCGCTGAAAGGGCAGAGGGAGACAAGATCCTGCAGGTCAAGTCGGCCGAGGCCGGTGCCGAAGCCCTATACCTGAGCGGTGTGGGTGTCTCTCGACAGCGCAAGGCCATTGTCGATGGGTTGCGAGCGAGCATCGTTGAGTTTTCTGGCAAGACTTCCGCCSAACCCAAAGACGTTATGGATTTGCTGTTGCTGACGCAATACTTTGACATGGTTCGTGACGTTGGAAGTGCCAAACACTGCCGCACAACCTTCGTTCCTGGCAGCAAAACATCCGCTGACCAGATGCGCGCGTCCCTTTTGCAGGTTGATGCAGCAACTTCAAAATAAATTGCGTAGGAACTGTTTCATAGGAGCCGGTTCGAGGCGAACATAGCAATCCTGTTTTTCGCTATACATTGAATTTTGGTTGATGGAAGGAACAAGGAACATTTATAGGATCTCTGTTTGGCTTTTAAACATCAAAATGCTACTGACTAGCCACTTGTTCGATCCAAACGAAGTCAACCGGATGCAAAGTACAGTGTGGTGTAGTACTGAATGTAGAGATGTTCTCACAATCTAAATCTTCCACTGTAAATATTTGTTTGATGCATTGGAGATCATATTTTTTTCACAGGAACGAGAGTGRTGTATTTTTCCGGCATTGTACTTTTACCGGTGTTCTGTTGCTGTTTCCAAATAAAGATAAGATAAATTTGACTGATTCCAGCTCCCTGTGATACAGTATGATGATTGCCACGTGGTGTCGTTTGTTGTTATCCTAAGTGAATATAGTCGTCTGTAACTTCTAATTGATATGACCTTTATACGTACAATCCATTCTTTAAGCAATCAACTTTTCATAGTAGACCAATTCCTTTCCTCATTAGCCGTGCTCTGCTACAATTGCAAAACCAGATGCAACTTTACATTTACTGAGCGATTAGACGAGAGCAAAAATAATTTCATTGCGTCTATAGGAAAGAAAGAGAAGCCTTAGTTGCGCTATGGCAAATCGCCATCACTCTTCCTCATCGCTTGAGCTGCTGTTGTCTTCGCTGTTGTCGTCCTCAGATTCCGATGAGCTGCTATCACCGACTGTCATGACCGCATCGCTGTCGTCGTCGACATCACTTTCTTCATCGTCACTATTCTGAACGGTATTTGCTTTGCCACCCACTATGTCTTTGCCACCCATCTGGATGCGACCATCGATGTATTTCGGTGGCAAAACCGGCTTGCTCTTGGCCTCCCAAAGAGCAAATTCTGCTTCGATGTCGGTATCCTTTGCATCCATCGAGGTGCCTAGWATCGGATCCAGAGATGACATGTTCGCGAGGACAAAATCAAGGAGATATGAACTGGTGTGCAAACGATCGACTCGCTCGAAGTGTCGCTCTGCGTAGGGAGTCATGCCCGCCATTATTTCTGGGATGTTACCGTGCTTTGTGTCCATAGCTTCTTTCGATGTGAGTCGGTCCACGGTTACTGTAGTGACGATAGCTTGAAGTACCCACATTGCCAACGACGAATTCCGCGCACGGGTGTTCCATTCCCGGCAGTATTTCAAGACCTGGCCAATTCGATCCAGGTCCCACTTGGCGACGTGCTTCTGTAATATCGTGACGGGCCGTTTCCCTTCCTTGCGCTTCGAGGAAGAAATTTCGTTCTCGAGCAGCGCCGTCAAAATTTTCAGTGTTTGCCTCGGTTTATCGACCTGCAATGCAATATCCAGGGCTTTGTCGTATTCCTTGTGGCGCAAGTGATTGACCATTTTTTGGTCCAACAGAATTCGTTCTGCTTCCTGAGCTCGTTCTTCGTCCTCTATTTGTGCCGTGGTGTCTTCCCATACTAGGAGCTTCGAGTCGGCGGCACCGCTCACCACAAAATCTCCATCGCTGCCGTTTGCAAGGTCCATGGCCCATACCTTGTTCGAATGCGCGTCCAGAGTTGTCTCGCATTCGTTTGTGCGGATCGTCCAAAGCTTGATCAGCCCGTCGGCCCCCGAGGAAACCAGTTGCAAACCGGTCGATAGGAATCGAACCCTCAAGACGCTCGACAAATGCCCCTGGAAGGTTCTAACGCAAGAATAATCCGACAGGGACCAGAGTTTGATCGTCTTGTCACCACTGCTCGTGGCCAACACACGATCTATCGGTGAGAACTGACAGTCCCACACACCTCTTCTGTGACCTTTCAGAGTGGCTTTCAGTGCTAAATCCGTGGCGTTCCAAAGCTTTACCGTTTTGTCTTGGGAACCAGATGCCACGACGGAGTCGTTTGGAGCAATAGATATTATGTTGATGTCTTTGTCGTGGCCCCGAACACTGAATGCAGCTTCTAGTTCCGTAGGAGCGTCGTCGTCCCAGTCGTCTGGGCCCGGTAGATTCCATCGTTTTAGCGTCTTGTCGACACTGGCGGTCACGCAAAAGGCTCCACCTCCGTTGCGAGCAGCCTTTCCACCAACTTCGTATCGGCCGACTTTTTGCGACATCCCACATGCTCCAATAGGCTCCATGTGTCCCTCCGCGATACCCACGCACTGGTGCGTATCGGTAGCCCACAGGCGAAGTGTCTTGTCTTTTCCAGCGCTTGCAAGGTATCTTCCACATGGGCTTGCGTCCACACAGAGAACGGTTGCGGAATGACCATCGAGGACCGAGCAAGAAAAGTTTTCTAGATCAAAGACCCGGACCTGTGGGCTGTTGGTGGCTACAACGATGGAATTTGAGGAACGACTCTGAGAGGGAATGGTTTTCAAATCCAATATTTCATCGTTGTGTCCCACTATTGTACGATTTAGCGAAAGCGCGTGATCCACAAAGGACAGATTGTGCTCGGCATCGACAGCAATCAAGAGCTCATCTGTAGTTCCATTAGCCACCGTGGTGTGATTGAGAACCAATCCCATGTAACCTCCCCGATCTTGTCCAAAAGACTGAGATGCTGGTTGCTGTAGCGTCTGGACAAGCTCGGGAGTTTGACCCTGAACGACTTCCGCTTTCCAGCGTCGAAGAGACCCTTTGCTACCGGCTATAATGATTCGGATTTCGTTCTCACCGGAAAAATCGGGAGACAAAACGACCATGCCCTCTATTTGCTCGTACACCGGGATGGTTTGGATGCGTCGGTAGGTCACTCGATCTTTGGGTGGACCCGCAGTCGCAGTTTTGTTCTTGTTCTTGCGCTTGTTCTTTTTCTTTTGCCTCGCATTACCTCCTTCCCCGGCCTCGGCCGGCACGATAACTATTCTCCATAAATTCAAAATGGCATCGCGACCCGTGGTCACAAAGAATTCGTCTCCCCACCAGTCCATGCACGTGACCGCACTGAGATGATCCCGCAGAACCACAACGCGATCCAGGTCCGTCATGGGATCTCGCAAATCGTGGATCGAGATGCTTCCATCTTCCCGTCCGATTGCTACGATCAACTTTTCTGTCCCCGGCATCCACTTGATGGACGATACCCCCGACCGGCCCCCGCCCAGTGCTTCTCCGGAACTTCCGCCCGTCAGTGGCCGAAAGACGTGCGTTACGTATCGTCCCCGGGTGTCCCAGATTCTCACTGTCCCGTCTATGGACCCCGTGGCCAGAAATATATCGGAATCGTGGTAGGCCATTACCGATAMGGGCAAGGTATGCCCCGACCTACCCCAGGTGTGCACGAGCTGTGTTTTTGTCGTCATCTTTTTGTCATCGTCGTCGTCCGCTTCGTCGATCTCGTCCATTTCGTTCAGTTCTTTCTCTTCTATAGCTCGCACCACGGAATATTGACGCAGAAGGTTGTTGCGGGAGCACGTCACGATGAATCGGTTTCCGTGGTCCAGCGCGTACGCCATGATGCTGTCTTGGTCTACGCCGTCTTCCTCGTCGTCATCGTCGCCTTCTCCTCCGGTGTATCCGCCCTCGGCGTCGGCCCCGCTTCCGCCCCGCACCGTTCCAAGCTTTATTCCTTTCGTGGCGTCCACAAGGGCGACGTCGCCGTGCACCGGCAGCAACAAGAAGGGATTCTCGTTCATTTTTTGGATCTCGTCGGGGTCGTCGTTGCTTGATTTCTGAGCCGTGTTGTGGTACGAATGGGTCACCTTTCCGCCGGTAAAGGTTGGCACGTGGGCAGACGCCACCGTCCAGGATTTGGAAAGAATTCCCATCACGTTCTTGTTGCCGCCATTGCTCTCATCTTGTGATTGTGGTTCCGCGGCATCTTCCATGGCGGCATCGTCGTCGTAATCCGCGGGATCGTCGACAACCTGGACGAATTTTACTTTGCTCATATCGATCGCCATGATGGAGGATTTTACTTTTCTTCCTTTCTTTCAACCCAAAACCGGTGACCCTGGCTACAATCGAGTGTGGTGCTCGGTAAATTAAAACTAATTGGACCGTGCGGTACTTGAAAAGCAGCTACTTGGTCTGCAAAGAAAGCGATTTTTTGGCTACCGGTACGATACTAATAGATGATGATCGGGATGGTGTCTTCAAATTGCAAAACCTGATGTCCGGATGAAGAGTTTTCACATGCTCTAACGCGTATTTTCGGTGGTCGACAGTAAGTCACGAAAAAAGATGATTCGACTCCCACGAACGAAAAAACAGGTTTGGTGTTTTGTTTTTCAAAGCTCGTAGTAGTACGGTACTAACATATGTATCATACGTTTAAATACGTAAAGTAATACTCTAAGTAATTGGGTGATTCCCGTTATTCTAGAATCTCTAGATTTGATAGACAGACAGACCAAAAATTTAGTGAAAATGACTCTAGAGTTAGYGCATTTTGAACTGCTGGTCAAACTGACCCATCCTACTAAATACTCTAAATTTAGAGAGGAATCTATGAATAAAATTTCGAGTCCGTTGAAGGACTCTCAGAAGACTCAGCAACAGAAAGAAGGCCCGCCAAAATTAAGACTTATTTCAAGAAAATTAAGACTCTGTTGTTGTAAATACTATTAAGAAGAGCAAGCAACAACCAGGCGCCATTCACCATGGCGCCGCCTCTGCAAAAGCGCCTGCACCATAAAAAACAATGTCCCCACCAGCCGATTTACTAGTTGCTATATACTACTATTACCTCCTCTCTCTGAATTACCAAAGAGAGCAAGGAGAGGAGGACAAGGCCGGCCATTGTCCCCCCATTCCCCACAATATTTTCCTTCTTAGTACGATGGTGGGTCAGAACACCGGCAATGTTGTTGCAAACAACGGCAGCGCCAACAACAATGGCAATGCCAACAATGGCCGTAGAGCCGGTACAGTACCCAAAACGGCAACGACAATGCTTACCAGCCAGCTGACACTATGAAAGGTCCTCGTAACGGGGAATCCCATGGTGAAAAAGACTAACGCCATTGTTGATACTCGTAAACAGTAATACTAATTAAACACTAATTCAACACTGGATCCAAATGAAGATAATGAACTTATCAGCAGCAGTACTGTGCAAGTCTATTGCTGATATATCTCGTTGCAGCAGTAAGTGATAGTACTGGTTGTACTTCTTCCGTCGCTCTTTTCTTGGATGGGTTTTTGTGCATACCCTGTATCGGTTTTTGTGTACACCAATGTGGGATTAGAACTGTTTCGCATGTGGGAAATTCCCACGAAAAGTGGGTATTCCCACAAAAACGGACAAAAATCGGCATGCACATRCAGTCCGGATCGGCTTGCACACGGCTTGTATCATTCAGTTATCTACGTTGCAGTATAATAGGAAACTTGTATTTGTGACAGTATAACTCAATATATAGTCCAGCATTKGAGTGTATTAGGGAACAGCATTGGAGTGTATTAGGGAACACGGCAGCAGGCCCAGGGAAAGTATCGTATAGCGTGGGCCACGCGTTTCCGGCCGAAAATATCGGACATTTTTGAATACGGATATACGTACATGAATATCGATCAATATTCRACGTACGCTGTTCTCCCCCACGCCATTAGAAAGCTCTTTCAATTCTCTTTTCAACCATGTGCTTATCATTGTTAAKCGTCAGTTGGGGACCAAATTATAGCTGTTAGAGTGAGTTGTACCCTAGTTAACCCTCTACGTGTATTTTGTACTGTGCGGGGATTTTCTGCTATCTTTTTATCGTGTAATGACTACTTTGACTCAACCCCCCAACGGACAAGCTCACTAAATTTGGCCACTAATCGTGTAAACTCAAATTTGGCAATACCCCTCCTTGATACATTTTCTCTGTTTCCGGTTTATCAGAAGGAACAGTGCCGGATGCATTTCCCCGTGCTTTTAACACAATGTGTCGATCCCATTTCTTTCTCTTAAAATYGATCGAGAACAAAACACACTGTGACTGAGACTACCCCTGCCAAGTATGGAGGATACTGCAAAAAGCAAGCAAARGCAGCATAATAAGCAAAATAACAAGCAAAAGAAGCAAGATGAGCAACCGACACTAAAAACACCAGACTTCCTTGTGGAAGACCTCCATAAGGATGTATATCGATACGCCGAGAGCTCTCCAGACTCAGTCCCTCCACGTCGGACCGGAGCAGTCTTGTTTGGTTGTCTTCATCCAAAGCAAAGARTGAAGTTAAAAAAGAGGAGAGCAAAAACAACTCCCCCTGAAATAATCGACGATCCCTCACCACGGGTCCAATTCGTATTGAATCAAGACTGGAAGTGGGTGGAGGATTGGGAATGGGACCAGAAGCCAACACCATACAACAAAGAGCTGAATGAGACCTGTGCTGGCTGTTTAAAGAAGACATGCTTGAAGAAGAAAGATCTTGCAAAGGCAATAGAGCTTGCTAGATTCGCGAAGCCAATGTTGCCTCCGACAATGAGTGTTGGCGATAAGCATGAATGGTTCTTTGAGATCTACAGGACAGTCACGAAGAGGGAAAAGAATGAAAAGAATGAAACTCCCTGTATTCAGTGTGCAAAAGAATTTTGCTTTGATGAGTGGGGACACCCTAGTATGTATGATGGAAGAAGCTTATCCTTTGATTCAGCTGACTACGAGGAGATGAATCATACCAAGGAGCAGGAGGGGGAGGATCGTGAGAACCAGCAACCAAATAAGCAACAACTGAATGAGTTTACTATTCATATTTAAGAAGTTTGCTGATACGGTGGAGGAGTTTGCCGATACGGAGGAGTTTGCTGATGCGTACACTAATAGGAAGGGAGCAACCGAATGAGCTGCTCATACGGAGGAGTTTGCTGATACAGTGGAGGAGTTTGCTGATACGGTGGAGGAGTTTGCTGATACAGAGGAGTTTGCTCATACAGTGGAGGAGTTTGCTCATATGGAGGAGTTCGCTGATACGTAGGAAGGGAGCAGCAAC